>DWLH01001921.1:0-11719 GCA_018249795.1 Heliconius telesiphe telesiphe | reverse complement strand
AAGCTACGTCGAAATTTTTATACGCTTGTTACAACTTATTTATGTTGTTAGCATCTCTGTAGGGAGATTTTTACAAATTTCCGCTACCCAAAGATAATTACTAAGAATTATCGTTTGGCAAGAGAAAAAATTTTTATACGTTTTCTAAATAAGTATGATACTACAAGTTTGGAGTACATACATAATAAATATATAACAGTACCACTATATATTCTTGTAGGAAATTAAGATAAATTAATATTTTATGTAATAATCATTTCTTCTCATTAGGTAAAAATGAACCCATTTTTAATAAGAATACGAACACTATTCAATGATATGCTCAGATATGAGGATGATGATCTACTGGAGACAGCCAGAGAGCAAATCCCACTGGTCACTTTACAGTCAATGGCCATTGAAAGAATGAGGGATCGTCAAAGGAGGATTAAAATTGGTATGAACTTAAAGCTAACTTAAATAATATTACTTGTAAAAAAGTTACTTTACAAAAATAAAATCATAGAAATAAATCAGCTTCACGTTATTGTTTAAACCATGCATTACCCAATTTCCGCCGAATTTTTAGATGCATTTCGTGTTGAGTGGCAGAACTCAACGCCGAGTTAATGCCATAATGCCGGAGCCAAGAAATGAAAATGTTAATAAATAATAATTTCTTTTGGAGTAGAGCACACATTTTTGCCCCTTTGCTACAACAATGGCTTCAACTTACCCATTTTGTCTTCCATAGTGGAGAATTTTTAATTTAATTTATTGTCCATCTGCATGTCTGCCAAGATCATTTATCTCAAAATCTCGTGGAGGTATCAAGGTAAAATTGATATTAAATATTTTCAATGTGAGAATTTTATTTTTTAAAACAGGTGAAACCAAGGAAGATGACTTGTCATTCGACTTAGCCCTCTTAATAGAGTTAGTAGGATGGTTTAAATTCAAATTCTTTTCGTGGGTTGATAAGCCGCCGTGTGAGAATTGCGGTGGACCAACAGAGTTTGCTGGTACTTCTACTATGCAAGCGGAAACAGAATCCTGTAGTTTGGAGGTAAAGTGACTAATTTATTAAGTATTGGTAAGTTAAAAAAAAAATAGCCAGGGTGTTAAAGGACAACTAACAGAATCCATTTCCAGCATTTTTCGATTTTTTGTCTGTTTGTCTGTTTATGTGAATACGTATAACGTAAAAAGTACACAACAAACGAAGTAACTTTTATACATAAAAATTACAAGTAAATCAGAGTAAGTTTAAGTTTTTATTTCATTGTAATCGCTTCACTCTATCAAAAGATATAAGTATTTAAGTTTTCAAGAAGTTTATATTTGAGATAGTAGAAATCGATACAAGTAACGCTATCTATTGACAACAAATAGTACTAACGAATCTTGATAACGCATAAAACATACTGTGGAATTACATACTAATTACGACGGGAGGAATATTAATCATTTTAATACTTTAGCACAACATCGTTTTCGGTTAATATAGTTTTATGTTAGGTGAAATTTAACATAAACACAGCATTTTTAACTGTCCAAACAGTTACAGCTTAACTTTAAGTCTTAAATAGATGGCGCTGTGCATAAAAGACTTTATATTTTTATAGTTTGGAAAGGTTACCGCTACACTCTATCAAAAAATAATGTACTTAAAGTTTTTAAGATATTTATATTTGAAAAAAAAAAATAGAAACGTACGCAACGATATCTATTGACTACATATGATAATGAATGATGATAACGTATAAAACATAGAGTAGTAGTAGAGTTATTATTTGCGTTATTATAAACGTAACGTAAGTTAATTACGTCGTGTAAGTGTAATCTATACTTATAATAAATTTAACATAAACATAGTAGTTTTTTTCTAACAATGTTCGAATGGTTACAGTTCAATTGTAAGTCCAATAGATGGCGCTGTGCATAAAAAAATTTTTTCTGAATCGCGCTGGCAAGATAATTGTGTCTCAAGAAAAAAATGCTCTGACACTGTTTATAAAAATATCCCGAAGTATTGCACTATTGCACCTGTGCATGTATATATATATATGCCAAGGGTATTTGAGGGTACATATCTCAAAATCCTTATAAGATAACTTTGGTGTTTGTCTGTCTGTCCGTCTGTCAAGACTATTTTGTACAAGATCGCTTAAAGGTTAGATACCTCAATGTTCAAGTCTATATTCCCTTAGAGCACAAAAAAAATCTATCTTCTAAATCATCGCAATCAAATGAAGATGAAACATGAGGGGTTATGGTTCGTTATTTGTCGTATTTTCTATCAAAACTATAGGGTTGATTTGATATACAATTACGAAATTTGTTAAGAAGTTAAAACTTACGGTACGTATAACACGCCTTGGGAATGAAATGCTCGCTCCAGCCTGTTTCAAAGTATCATTGTCAGAAACTTTGAAATGTGATTTTGTAAAATTGATTTTAAAAAAATAAGTCCCGCTGAGTTTCTTACGCCGGTTCTTCTCAGGTCTGAGGCATTAACTTTAGTGAACTGGTGGTAAATTATTTGACGTTCAAAAAATGAAGCATGTAACTTCTTATTTTGAATAAAATTATTTGACTTTGACTTTTTATAAAGGAAAATTCCAAAATTATTTTTCAAAATTGACAATTTATTGTATTTGTGTCACAGAAAAAAACCATTAGGTACAAATTTTAATCTGCACTTAATTTGATACAAAATGACAACTTTAATAAGTTATTCTTTTGGTGTATCTCCATTCATGAAACTGTTACGAAACTCTCGGGTCATGAGTATGACTTGAACTTGACCGAAAATGTTGATTATTTTATAGATTATATAAAAATGCCTAAAATCGTGCTTTCTATGTATAATCTGTATACCAATTATATATTTAACTAATAATATATGTTACTCATTTAAAAACTGTTCAGGAGCTAATATTAGTTATTTTACAAAAAAAATCGTGAATACTTATCCAAATCAATTAATTAATAATTAAGGCTGTTTGTAATATCTTTATTTCTTAAATTAATAATCATGTAATTCAAGCGGGCAAAGCCGCGGGCAAAGCAGTGGGCAAAGCCGCGGGTAGGCCGCTAGTTGTTAATAAAGCGTTATAATGGCACGGTTGAATTTAACAAATTAAAATTTTTCTTATATTACTTATTGTGAATTAAAATTTAACACACTAATATCAACTATACTTGTAAGAACACCAGCTTTCACTCTGGTAGACAAGGAGTGACGTTGAGTTCCGCAACCCTATATGCTAGTGATTTGAAAATTGTTGGTGCTCAAATCAGTGTTCGAGATATAGAAATATTTATTATTTTCATTTCTTCGCTCTGCTATCGAGGTAAAGCGCAGCGTTGAATTCCGCCACCCAATATTCGAACTCTTAAATTCGGCGGAAGGTAGGTGGTGGAGGGATTTAACACAAGACTCTCTCTGGCTACCCTGCTACAGCGTGAAGTTAAAAAAACATAATTACTCTGCACACGTTAATTCTGGAATTTTTAAATAAGGCTTGATAAAATTTTAATTATTAAATTTTTTTAATTTAGTAAACACGGCAATTAAATATTTTTGTAGACATTTCTCCTTTATTAACCGACTTCTATAAAGGAAGAGATTCTGTAGGCGATTTTTTTTGGTCTCTCGATTACTTTGTTATTTGAGAAGTTGTTTTTTTTCTAGGTATATAAATGCAAAAAGTGTCCAAAGGGCGCTCATTTCCCCCGCTACAACTCCCCCGCGACGTTGCTGCGCACGCGCCGCGGCCGCTGCGGCGAGTGGGCCAACTGCTTCACGCTGCTGAGCCGCGCGCTCGGCTACGACGCGCGCTACGTGCACGACGTCACCGACCACGTGTGGTGCGAGGTGAACACAACTGTTGCAACTGTGACTGCAACGCGATAGAATGTGGGGCTTATTATTGATCGAGGAAATTAAATATTTCATATTTTTATTTCTTCGTGGGGTCTACTGATAGAAGAGCACATTGATAGGGCGTCGCCCCGCGCCCGCAGGCGACGCGCTCCAGTGCGCCCCCGCTGGAGTGTGGAAACCTCCACCCAGCACGCCATTGCCGGAACGGCTTTAGGTGGAGGACGGAGCCACAAATAGCTACGTGGAATGTAAGAGGAGGGATGGAAGAAAAGATGAATGGATTATTACATGTGATGGATGGCAGAGATTTGGATGTCATGCGTGTGACTGAGACCAAGCGAAAGGGCAATGACACGACAGATTTACCGAGCATCCAGAGCCGGCGTACCAGAGAGTGAGTGGGGCTGCCAAGGTGTTATTATTAGGAGTCTTGGTGTGGCTGATGGCAAAATCAGTATAAAAGAAATTGAGAGTGCAGGCAGAAAGTGAATCTTGCCTTTGTATAAAGGCAAAGGTTCTCAGATAGACTGTGCAAACCATAGTCAGTAATCAGTTTGAATAGCTTGGGTAGTAAACTTTATGCTAAAGTATTAGTGAGAAGAATGCAAGAGAAATCCGGAATCCGAGTGTTAAACAAGGATGCGTCATGTCAGCTTGGTTGTTCAATTTGTATTTGGATAATTGTCTCCAAGGAGTAAAACATAGTGACATGGGAGTGAAAGAAGGGAACTTGAATGTGATTTGCCTGCTGTACGCAGATGATGGAGTATGGAATATACGCGAAGGATGCGGAAAGGCGTATTGCTGCCGGTAACAGGATTAACGGTACCTTAGCTGCAGTGATGACACGGCGAAACGTCAGCACAACTGCACGTTTGGCCGTACACAATGCAGTGTTGGTACCGAGGCTGTTATACGGCAGCGAAACGTGGGTATTACAGAAAAAGAATGAAGGAAAGATAAATTCTGTGCTAATGGAATCCGCAATGAAGTGATACACAGAATGGCAGGTACTAGCGAGGATGTCGCAGTGAGAATGAAGAACGTCGGACGGATGAGTGATGAAAGAATGTCAAAAAAAATTATAACGGAGAAGTGAGCGGTAAGAGAGGTAAGCGGGGACTTCTGTTGACCTTCGAAAACATAGTATCAAAGATACTGCAGAAAGGTCACGTCAAAAGCATGAGTACCCTCCAAGGATATGTACGAAGAGGTTGATTACTATTATTATTGTCTACAGAGGCCAGTCGAGGCGCATAGGCACAAAGTTTGACTGTAAAATCGACTGGTTGTCGGTTCGATCCCCACTCGAGGAAATAAAATATTTATTTTTAAACATTTTTAAAGTGTTATTCCACACTTACGAAAGAAAAATACTTATTTAGAAAACGTATAAAAATTTGAACGTACCGGGACTCGAAACCGCGCCTCCTGGAAACCGACCAGATAATGAAGTATTTATTTATATTTATATTTTCGTTTCTTCGCTCTGGTGTCGAGGCAAAACGCGGCGTTGAGGAACTCAACACAACGCCACTCAACACGCCTTCAGAACTCGGCGGATAGTGGGGAACGGAGTGTCTTAACACTAGATTCCCTCTGCCTACCCTGCTGTGTGCGGGATACAGCGTGAAGCTGATTTGATTTCTTATTTTCTACAGATATTCGACTACGATTCAAACACGTGGCTTCACGTGGATCCATGCGAGGGCGTCATTGACACGCCGTTAATGTATACCCACGGGTGGGGGAAGTCCCTCAGCTATGTGATAGCGTTTTCACGCGACGACATTCAAGATGTCACTTGGAGATATACAACTAATCATAAGGAGGTTAGTGAAGGGAATGTATAAAAGATTATTAGATTAAATTATTCTGAATTACATGAATATCGAGGCATAAGTGTGCGTAAACGCGACAGGGTGTGGGTGCGATTCGCACCCGAAATGAAATATTTAATATTTCCATTTTCTTGCTCCGATAACGAGGCAAAGAGCAGCGTTCAGTTCCGCCACTCAACACGCAATGGTTTCAGAATTCAGACACTCTGTGTGCCTTATTAACACTGGGTACCAAGTCCCAGGTTCAAAAATGTAATATAGTGTTTCTAACATCTTAGTATAGATTTTTTATAGCCAATCTAGTAAAATTGGTACTGGATGATCTCCCTCATTTTTATTTTAGAACACACTAATATGTCGCAAATAAATTATTAAAAGCGATATATTATACAATTTTTTTTTTTATTTCATTTCATTTTAGGATTTTTTTTGTTTATCTATTTATTTTGTTCAAGAGAGTACAATGCGCAAAACCTAACTCCAAATCAGCCACGACTCATCGACCGTACTGTAGATTGTTTAAAATATTGTCAACAATGTTCCACCAGGTACTAAAACGTCGTACAGAAGTATCCGAAGCGGAGCTCCTCGACACTATACTAGCGTTGCGTGCGCACCGACACGCCCAATTGTCGTCAGCAAGGCGGAATTATCTCGCTTCTCGCACTGTTAAAGAGTTGGTGGATTTGATGATAGAAAGGTGAGGGGAGGGTCTGCAGCTCGCGAGGTTTAAGCTGAGCTTTGCATTTGAGTGACTTTAAAAGTAGAGCTGGAAAAAAAATTATAATAAACTTTGTTAGAAATCAATAAAACAATTCCAACATTTAAAAATTATATCAAATCTTCTGCGCCCATCTTCATAATCTTTATTTTCGTCTGATGTGTCGTTTGAGCGATTACGATTTTTTCATTGCTTGCTCACGTATATATTTAATCCTTGTTTAGTGATAGTGCCCCCTTTATCTATCACTTTAAATAAATTGAACACAAAGATAAGATTAGTCGTCGTACGTACATAAGTCATCAATATAAGAGGTATTGGCTGGTTATCAAAAAGCAGTATAAACAGGTTTAGGCCAAGCAAGAGACGATACCTATACTATATGAACACTCAAACAAATGCAAAGCTCAGCTTAGAACTCGCGGATGTATATTTATGTTTTTTAGGTTCATTATTCTTCTTCGTCTTAGAGAGAAACTAGTGGCAAAACACTTTTATTCGTTATTCCGTTCCACTTCGAGAAATTGTATATATACAGGTGGAAGTGTCAGCACCACTTCAAATGAAACCATAGTTTTAACTACTCCATAAAAGCCTACAATTTAAAAAAAATCCCAAAAATTAAAGTCTAATAAAATAAATAATAAAATTGTCGTTTTAAAATAAAACGCCATTTGTCAAGAACGACGCACGCACACATAAACCTATTAAAGGCAAACCGCCGCATACACCTCATTCCGAAATCGAGTCGTAGGTATTTGTGGCAAAGCCCAAAGTTGTTTAACCTTTAGTAGTATTTCTGTAGTAGTATGTGTTTACGTTATTGGTATCTATGCGTAACTGCGTCACACGAAATACAGGTATGAATAAACATCGTGAAATGAAAAATCTTGATTAATTTCTTTAGGTATGGGTTTCAAATATTTTACCCTATATGCTGTCTCCGTTTAATGAGCTCTGTCTCTTCCACCCTGTATTATTAAATTTTAAGCTGTTCATGAAAATGTTAACGTAGTCCGAAGCTTGTTTGCCGTCCAAGCGCTCTGATCATTTCGAGTCGTTCTTAACAAACTATTTATTTATGTCAAAATTCTTATATGCTTGTTAAAATAAGTTAAGTTTGATGAGTTAAAGTGCATAATAAAGTCAATAAATTGTGTAACACACATAATTGTTTTAACAGAAACATGGATTTCAAATGAGGCAGAAGCCAAATTATATTGTTTACCTAATTATAATCATGTTTGTAACTATAGAACAACAAAACGAGGTGGAGGTGTTTCGATTTACGTACATAATAGTATAGCGTATGATTTTTTAGAGGAATTGTATGATGACGGTGTTCATTTTATGTGGATATACCTTAATCGTTTCGCACTAAATATAGGTGTTGTATACAGGCCTAATAAGACTCAAACGCAGCATTTTATCGATACATATTGTGCGCAGCTAGAAAAACGTAGCAGGTGTTTAGTTTTGGGTGATTTTAACATAGATTTATTAACGAATAGTAGTGATACAGTAAAATATCTCAGCATGTTACAAGAAACGGGCTATGAAATAATAAATATGATTAATGAAATTTATTGTACCCGCGAAACAAGCACCACGAAAACTTTATTAGATCACATCTGCACAAATATTCGAGGTCTGTCCTGCAATCTGACAATACTAGACTCTTCACTATCTGATCATAAACAGTTGTTTTTAGAACTATTACAGCATAGGCATACACTAAGACAAAAAAAGAATTATGAAACCGTAGATTTTAAAAAACTTAAAAATATAATAAATAGTATACATTTTGACAATGAAAACATATGTTATATCACATTTGAAAAAATTTTGAATAAATGCATTGAAGATAGTAAAGTTTTTAAATTAAAAATTCAAAACGGTCCTCGCAATGATTGGATTAACAAGACGATACTGAAAGGTATCGAGTATAGAAATTTATTCTGGCAATTACTTAAAAAAGAACCTAAAAATGGAAAATTAAAAACCGATTTTTATTTAGAAAGAAATAAGACAAGTTTGTTAATAAAAAATACAAAGGCAAATTATTATTTACATAAATTTAGAAATTGTAAGGGCCCAAAAGATATGTGGAAATTAATAGATTCATTGATCACTAACAAAACTAAAGATAATTCCCTCCCTTCTAAATTAATTGTTAATGACTGTAGCATAGTAGAAGACCCTACTCAGATTTGTGAGGTCCTTAATTGTTTTTTCTCATCCATAGGTAAAGAACTAGCCAACGCAATACCTAAAACATACATAAATAATACTTTTTACACTCTGACCTACCATAATAAAGATGTAGCCTCTGAGATGAGCGAGTTCCGACTATGCACTACTAATGAAGTAGCCAAAATTATTAAAAATCTCAATTCAAACACTAGTACCGGTCTAGATGGCATAAGTCCTAAGGCTATAAAGAGTATAGCTGGTAACATAATCCATGTCCTAACGAATTGTATCAATGAGTGTATCTGTGAGGGCGTTTTTCCTGATAGTTTAAAATTAGCAAAGGTTGTACCTATTTTTAAGTCCGGGCGTAAAACCGAACCTGGTAACTACCGCCCTATTTCTGTTTTACCAGTTATATCCAAGGTGTTTGAAAAAATATTATATAATAGATTAGAGCAGCATTTACTGACTATAGACTTTTTATATGAACACCAATACGGCTTTAGATCAAAATCAAGTACGTTATCTGCCACCATAGATTTAATTACTAAAATTAAAATAAATATAGACGAAAAATGTTATTGCTTAGGAGTATTTATTGATCTGAAAAAAGCATTTGATACGGTAAGTCACACAATATTGTTAAATAAACTAAGAGATTTGGGTATAACGGGTGCAGCACTAAAAATGTTAAAATCTTATCTCAGAAATAGACTTCAGGTTGTTAAAGTTGGTAAAATCCAAAGTAGCCCGCGGGCTATCAAATTTGGCATACCGCAGGGCTCGGTGCTCGGTCCTTTATTGTTTTTGATTTACGTCAATAATATTAGTAAAATAGGCCTCACTGGACACATAACTCTGTATGCCGATGATACCTGCTTGTTCTATTTCGGACGCAACCTACCTGACTTACTAAAGCAAGCACAGGCCGATCTATTTAAATTCAACATCTGGTGTCAAAGCAATCTGTTGACAGTAAATATTAAAAAAACAAGTTATATGATTTTCTGTGCGAAAAACAAAAAAATACCAAATTATACACCTTTAACTTTAAATAACATACCAATACATCGCTCACACCAGGAAATTTATTTAGGATTGCACCTAGACGACAAATTGGATTGGCGTGCACATATCGACCACGTCAAATCTAAAGTATCATCAATTACAGGAGCTTTACGCAGGGCAGTAGGCTGTATACCTCGTGAAGTTCGAATGACCATCTACAACTCTTTAGTTAAATCTCATCTGGAGTATCTTATAGAAATATGGGGATGTGCCGCTGAAACAAATCTTAAACCGCTCCAGGCTGCTCAAAATAAATTAGTAAAAATCTTATTTAACTATGATTTCTTTACAAATACCTTAGTTCTTTATAAAGAAACCAAACTATATAATATAAAACAATTATATACGTATGCAACATGTAATTTAATAAAGAAAATTATGTGCGGTAATCTACATTCGAGCCTAAAATTTACAATTCAAACTTATAGACATACAATGAGATATAAAAACAAAATTCAAACAAGAAAGCCAAGAACTACCTGCTACGGAATTAAAAATATTATGTATGAGGGTGTTCAACTATTTAATAACTTGCCACATAGTATAAAGACATGTACAACATTAAAAGAATTTAAGAAGAATCTTAAATTATATGTATACACCTTACTTAATTAATATTTGTTTATTTTTTAAAAAAACTATACCTAAGAGTTTGTTACACACGATCACTGGAAATTTGTTTATGTAAGATAACTTTACATAGTTATATATTAGTATTTAAGCTCAATATAAGCGAACATTGTTCTTTTTGAGTGAATAAAGTTTCTATAACCTTATAACCTTAAAATTTGTATTAGTTTTGTTCTAGTCTTAACACTAGAATACCTTGATATATAAAAAAAATATATATAGGAAACCCTCAGACTACGAATCACGCGGTCGCCTCTCCGGTTCGCGTGAATGGCGGGAAGAAAGAGGTGAAGTAGGTCGGATGCAAGCTGGTCACACGTTCGAGTTCTCGCGTGTGGGAGACCACGCGGTTCGCTACCACACCGCCACCGACGTGTACCACGTGTTCACCAACGGTGCTGAGACGGCACGCATCGGCAAGTGGTCCAATGGCGTGCACGCCTACCACAACATGTTCCGGAAGGTGGAGGCTGATTGGCAACAGGCGTATTTGGCCAGGACAGGTTAGATGTTTTCCTTTTTTTTATTGTCAAAAAAGCTTTTAATCTTTTTCGGTTTCGTACCTCAAAAGCATGAGATGGAACTTTTATAGGATCAATTTGTTATCCGTCTGTCAAGACAATTTGTCTCGCGATCACGTTCAGATGTTAAGCTTAAATTAATTTAAAATATTCAGGTTTGGTTGGTCTCTTGGAATACAGAAAAGAAACAAGCTTCTAAGTCAACGCAATAAAAAGCATTTGTGCATTAATTTTACTGTATTTTGTATGAAATTCGCCGCGTAAACGAAACCAATAGATACTTTCCGTGGTGTTCAGTATTTATGCTGTTTAGCACATAGTGAAAACTTACAATATAATTAACCCTTAACTTGGTAAGGTACATTAGACTGTACATACATTTCAAAAAAAATTTACTGGTTAAATAATAATATTTTTTTGTTTTGTTTTTATTAAAAATATTACTAAATAATTTAGAATTAGTAGAAAAATATTTTCGTTGTTGCAACACTGAACAACACATGTCAAATTCAAAATGGCTTCGAAACAACAAAGTGTTGGCGGGACCCGGGTAAGTTTTTGCGTTATAAATTACTTTTTAGCTCAAAAACTAATAAAAAATGGTGTGTTATTTGATCTAAAAACTATGTATTACTCAAAAAGTGGTTTTATGCGTTACTGTCTCAATTTTTATGGCCGATTTTGGTTGAAACAAATGTATGTACACTGCACTGCACGTTGCCAATAACGCACTCTATATCTATATATAATACTAAAAATGAACTATGGTAACCACGCTGTACATTGCTACAGTTTTTGTTTTTCAACGAATCGGCAGTTTTTGTTTATTTATTTTTTTACCTTCTCATAAAAACTGTCTGCTTTGAACTTTTTTTTT
>DWLH01001920.1:0-11721 GCA_018249795.1 Heliconius telesiphe telesiphe | reverse complement strand
GTGTAATTATTTACGTACCGTACCGTAATATTATATATTGTAAATAGAAAATTCAAAATTTATTCAGGAAAAGCGGCAACACTGCGCCTAAATTGACACCGAACGGTGAGGTAGGCTCTTTTTCTGTTTTCAGTCCTTATTTATCGTGAAAATTACGCGATTTTCGTGATAATTCGTTGCAAATTACACCATTTTGATGCCTATAATTTACTGAGGTAAGTTTCATGCTTTTTAAAAAAATTACACTGTCCTAGAAATTGCTTATTTTGATCGTCGGCAGGGGATTTCATTCTATAGGTTAAAGCCCTAATGTTTCTTTGATAGATGAACCGGACTTACTTTATGGATGTTATAGCGTTAACTCTATAACAGTAAACTATATTCACGTTAAATATGTCGTATGAACTGTGCTTTTAAATGCAGGGACGAAATGTGTTTATTAATTTATACTGATAGTCGCCATGCGTGGTTTGACGGACCCCTGGATGATGATCGTCTGTAACAGACTAGTCGTTGCTCGGAGAATACGTTTGTCTTTTTATACATATTTATTGCTAAAGTAAAGCTGTTTATGACGAAGCATGTATTGAGGCAAAAGTATTACATCTTTTGTTTTAAATACCATGTAAAAATAATGTTTATTTTTTAAGACCATGCCCTATACGAAAATGGCTAGTATCACTTCACTCTCTTATTACAAACTTTTAAAATGGTTAATACCTCAATAGTTTAATTTAAATTGTTGTTATCAATATATTTTTGTTTATAGCTTATGGAAACTTCATTATAAAAATTAAAACATTAGTTAACATGTGTTAGTTTTAGATATGATTTTGTTGTTAATACAGTGTTTATAAATATAAAGGCCTTCTTAAATTTAATTGCTACCCTTTTGTTAATATTTTTTTATTCTATTGTTGTCTATAAATGTAGCAATATTTTAAGTATGAAAATATTTTGCTACAATGTTTAATTTTAGTTAAGTTTTGTGTGTAGCTCTTTGAAATTAACATAATTCTTGGTTTAATTGTATTTGATGCTAAAAGAAGATAAAACCATGTGACATTTATTCATTATGAAATTCTCAATAACAAAACTTTCAATTCCTCTTTCATGTAGATCAGCATAACTTGATGTTGTATATTTTTTCTACATATTTGTGTATGATTTTTGTAGAGCATTCGTTTTGTGCACTATTATCTGCTATCTAGGATGATTTAACCTTCAAATATAATTATTAAACATTCTTTTCCAGTATATGAACATATAGTCAATTACGCATGTTTGTTGATGTTGCAAATTTGAATAAAAATAATTGATTGTTACATTTATCTGAAATGTTGATGCAAAACTGACCACTCAAAGTCTGTTGTTGAGGATGTTGTGTAGTAGAATGTAATGCCTCATGTGCCTCAACACCAGAGCAAAAAAAATAAAATATTAAATATTTAATTACCTTAAATGGAAATCAAAAAAGTAAGTCAAGGAAAAAATGGGAAACTAAATAGATACTTAGTTCCCCATTTTTGGCTTGATTTTTGAGACATTGCAAGTTGATCTACTGACACAAATCTTAGCACTATATTCTATCTGTCTGCCCTGATAACAACAACAACTAGCTAACATATACAGTGTGAGTTATATTTATAAGAAAGAAAAACTACTAAACTTACTTAATCCAGAAATTTATCTTAAGTCAAGAGCTACTAGTGCTTCTAGTAATAAATGTTGTAAACAAATTATGCAAGCAATAAATAGGAGTCATGTCATTAATACAAAATGAAATTTGTGTGTACTTTTCTAGTTAATCATTTGTCAAGAATACTTAAAATTTACCACTTCCTTTAAAAAATAAAGTAACTCAAAAAAATTATAGTATTAAAAACTTAAAAAGTAAAGATTACTTAGTAAAGGTAACTGACATTTTATTAAACCTTTTTTTTTATAAGCAATCTTATTATATTTAGTCAAATTTGTAATAACTTATATATTTGAAAAGGGCAACTGTTGACTTTTTGTTGGCTCATCTTATATGAACTCTACTCAGCGGCAGTAAAAATTAAAGTCAATTAAATATATTTTCATTTGATTGCAATTTTGACTGCTACAGCAGCTTCTTTACTGAAGCCATTACAAGTTCTTATAAAGTTAAGTTTATGAATAATGTCTTTATGAATGAAATTAACTTTTAACTAGAATTTCTATAGTTAGTAATTAAATAGTAAGTAGTAATGGTGCATGTTTGTAGGGCAGCGTGTATAGCGGAGGGGTGTATCAGTCGGCGCAGTGTTAGCAACAGCGATGGTAATGGAGGCGTCCCCGTCCCCGCAGAGCGTAGGCCGCGAGTTTGTCCGCCAGTACTACACGCTGCTTAACAAGGCGCCTGCGCATCTCCACAGGTAACTTGGACACAGGACCTAGCCTGCTGCATAAAGTCATATTACCTTTTTGTTGTCGATCGACTTTTCCGTACTGTAATAAGTTGTAGTATAATTTTAACGAGCATTTTATTCTAAATAGCTTTAAGCTATATACATATAGTAATTGCTTATATAAATTTTAACTAAACACGACAAACACATTTGTAAAATAATCTCTGAAATATTGTTTATTTACGCGGAATATATTGTAATGTTTTGGTGTACGACCTTTCTTCTGTTATCTGCGACACTTGAGATTTGAGTCGCGGAGTGCGAGCAAGCCGAAACTTGTGTGTTTGTTAGACAGCTTAATATTGTCATAATGACTGTCAATATATATTTGGTATATGATAAGATCAAGATCTATAATACGTTATCTCCACTGACAAAATTTAAGTAAAGAAATGCTGCTTATAAAACATTTATGCAACTTTTTAATTTCTTTTTAATTTGGTCAAGAGTTACACACACTTTAAAATATAAAAAAATTAAATAATTCGAAACGGCATTGCCTTCTGTCACTCAACAAGCAAAATGCGGCGGGAGTCGGGACACAGTGTGAAGTTATACATAACTCAATATTTTCTAATATTATATGAAATAGGAATGTATTTTGTCAGATTCTACAACAATTACTCGTCATTCGTGCACGGCGGACTCGACGCGCCCAACAGGGAGACGCTGCCCGTCGTGGGGCAGAAGCAGATACACAACCGCATACAGCAGCTCAACTTCCGCGACTGCCATGCCAAGATTAGCCAGGTGGACGCGCAGGCGACGCTGGGCAACGGCGTGGTGGTGCAGGTCACGGGCGAGCTGTCCAACGGCGGCGCGCCCATGAGGCGCTTCACGCAGACCTTCGTGCTCGCCGCGCAGACGCCCAAGAAGTACTACGTGCACAACGACATATTCCGCTACCAGGTATCCCACTACATACAACATTCTGCATACTTCATTTAAAGATTATGTAACAAAACTAATATTTACAGTAAATATTAACAATAAATAACATTGAAATTAATATACATTTTATAAGTTTTAAATAATAAAAAATATGTTCACAAGTGTTTGTTTTGTTCGCACAGGACATAGTGTTCTCTGACGAGGAGGGCGAAGGCTCCGGGCGGTCGGAGGGCGAGGAGGAGGAGGTGGCGGCGGCGGGCGCGTACTTCCCGCCGGCGCCGTCGTTCCCGCCCGCGCCCTTCCCCGCTCCGCCCGCGCCGCCGCACGCGCCGCTGCCGTCGCCGCCTGCCGCGCCCGCCCCCGCCCCCGCGCCCGCGCCCGCTCCCGCCGCCGCCCCTGCGCCACACCTCAACGGGCACCCGCCGCCGGGGCACGAGGACGCCACGCGGCACCTCGTCGCCGCGCTGCAGGGTGAGCCATTTATTAAATAAAACAAAACTTTTTACTTTAAAATTTAAAAAATTGCATACCTTTGGCGCACCAACAATAGGACACAGAGTCAAGTTTTTGTAATTATTTTATGCACACTTTCCCCGATTACTGTCTTGACAAAAAATTGCTCGTGATTTTGATAAAATTAAAAACTTAGCCGCGCAGGGGGATCTACTGAGTAAAGTAAGACATTATATGTTACGCGGACGCAATTTATATATTCAAAAGCAAGGGGGACACTTTGAGAATTAAAAACCTAGAAATAATAAGTGGACAGAAATAAATCGATAAGAGTGCGTGTAAAGTGTATTCCTAAGTGCTGCGTTGATTTAACATCACTTCGCCGCCGTCAGCTACATACCTACGCTAGTTGCTGCGACTCGTTTTTTTGAATGAAGCGTGTGCGATATTGCCGCTTTGACTGGTTAGTGTTTGTTTACATTATTCTATACAAATAGCGTTTTATTTTAAAACGATAATTTTGTTTGAAAAATCAGTTTTTCATATTTGGAAAAGTATTTTTCAAAATTGTATTAGGCTTTTATAGAGTAGTTAAAACTGTGGTTTCATTTAAAGTGGTGCTGACACTTCCACTCTGTATAAACATATACACATAACACGTACCTATATAGATACATATACAGGGTGGAAGCGTCAGCGCTCGTTTTACGAAAGCAGCATAAGGGTTAAAATATTTCAAACCCATGCCTTAAAAAAATTATAAGTATAACAGCTTAGACGTAGTAAGTTTTTTAATTTTATGGTTTTTATCCATACTGTATTACGTGTGACGCAGTTACGAATAGATACCAATAACGAAAACACCTACTTCTACAAAAATACTAGTAAAGGATGTCGATCTGCTTTCATTCTTAAAAAACATACCAGAACGAAAAAGGGATATCTCTCATCGTATTTTACGCAATTACCTATTTTCTATATTAAACCTAAACAACGCTTAAGTTCACCGCCAATACCTACGACTCGATTTCGTGAATGAGGTGTGTGCGATGTCGTCACTTTGATAGATTTGTGTCTGTGTGCGTCATTCTTAACAAATGGTGTTTTATTTTACAACGATAATTTTATTTTACAACGATAATATTATTAATTTATTGTTTTAAAAAATCTTTTTTGTTTTTATTAAAATATATATGTATATATATATAAAAATATTAGGTACATTTCATTTTATATTCTTTCCAACTTAGGTCCATATAGTCGTGGTCTGAAATAATTTAAAATAAATAATGGTTGGTGATATAGCGAACGCGATCTCCGGCGCAGTGCCAGCGCCGCCAGCGAGCGCCCCCAGCGCGGCGCTGCCCCCCGAGCGTGAGCCCGAGGCGGCGCCCGAGCCCGAGCCGCAGCCGGAGCCCGAGCGCGAGATGTCGCCGCCGCCGCAGCCTTGTTTGTGCTTTTTCTTACTAATAGTTTTATGTTTGTGATTTATAGAACAAACAAATTTTTTTATTAGTATAAGTTATGGCTCTTAGCCAAATCAAACCAGTCCTTCGTTTTCTTATAAAACCTGAAAGTTCCTGTGCACACACACCCAAGACCCATAAGTACTATAAGGGAATATGGAGTTTGGATGGTGGTTACTTTTGCATTAAGTTAATAAGGTGCAAACAATAGTACCGGACTTTCGCTCAATTCTGAAGCTTTTTTTAAGATATTTTCTTGGGAATAATATTAGAAATGATGTTATCCTTTGATTGTCAGACATTTAGCGTGGGTTTTTGACCCCCAGCCAGACACTCCTCACCCCCTACATCCTAATAAGCTATAAGCGCCTGTGATCATATTAGGAGCAAATACCGATTTTTTCACCTAAATAATCAATTAATTAATAAATTGTTCTTGTAATAACTTTGCTATATTATATTCGTAGGTTAGTATCTAAATAGACAGTCTGTTTTGGTATTGTGTTAATAATAATAAGTATAGCATTTGATAAAACACGATTATTTAGAAATCACAGAGAGACTCTTCAGTTTTATTAATATGTAGGTATAGATTATTACAAATTAAATATTATATAAAAAAGTAAATAATATAATCTTTTAAAATTTCCTTAATATGAATGGTTCTATAGAGCGGTGAGGTCAACTTACGTTGGAGAATTATAGATCTTGAAATCTTGTGGTTTTTTCATCATCATACAATCTCATATTTTTTGCTATCATCATACAAATAATATTGAATTATTATATATAATACAAAGTTTTTAAAAATCATTGTATTGGGTTCTATATCACTAAGAAATGCCCCCAGTAATAGTTAACCTGATGTTAAGTCACTTCAACAGCGACCCCCGCTCCCCCGGAGCCCAAGACTTACGCCAACCTGCTGAAGTCGGGCGCCGGCGCGCCTCGCGGCCCCCCGCCCGCCGCCCCCGCGCCGGCGCCCGCCGCCGCGCCCGCGCCCGCCCCCGCGCCCGCGCCCGCGCGCCCCCCGCGCGCCGCCGCGCCGCCCGCAGACGCGCGCGAGGCGCGGCCGGAGCGCCGCTACTCGGACGCGCAGCAGCTGTTCTTGGGCAACCTGCCGCACTGCGCCACCGAGGACGAGCTGCGCGCGCTGTTCGCGCGCTTCGGGCCCGTGGCCGAGCTGCGCGTGCACAGCAAGCCGGCCGCGCCCGGCGCGCCGCGCCACCCCAACTACGGGTTCATCACCTACGAGACGGCCAAGGCGGCGGCCGACTGCCTCAACGCTGCGGTCGGTGTCCTCCAACCTAATTATTCCATTAGTCGTGGCGCAGCAGCACGAAGTGTGACTGTAAAACCGACTGGTTGTGGGTTCGATCCCCACTCGAGAAGATGAAAAAATTATTTAAATGTATATTTCCATTTCTTCGCTCTGGTGTCGAGGCAAAGCGCGGCATTGATTTCTGCCACTCAACACGCAATGCCTCCAGAATTCGGCAGAAAGTGGGGAACGGAGTGTCATAACACTGTTCCCTCTGCCTACCCTGCTGTGTGCGGGATACAGCGTGAAACTAAAAAAATAAACTAAATATAAATAGACATTTGCAAACATAGTTGCTATACCGTCTGGCTGTTTGTATTCTGCAGCCTCTGTTCTTCCCGATGGAGGGCGGCGAGGGCGCCGGCGTGAAGCTGAACGTGGAAGAGAAGAAGACGCGCGCGCGGGAGCCGCCGCGCCGCCGCCCGCCCTCCGGCCACCGCGCCGCCTTCCAGCCGCGCCAGCCCTACCGCCGCTAGGCGCCCTGCCCCGCGCCGCCCTACCGCCGCTAGGCGCCCTGCCCCGCGCCGCCCTACCCCGCGCCGCCCTACCGCCTCTAGGCACCCTACCCCGCGCCACCCCCGCCACGCGGAACTGATCACGCTTCGCATATCGCTTCTTTTCGTTAAGTAGTTAGATAGTGAATTAATTTTATGTAAGGTGCTCCTCTCGCCCCTCCTCCTTTCCTCACGAAAATTCTTGTATGTACTTGTATGTCGTAGTGTTCGACCAGCGGTCGCCCCCCGCGGCGCCTCGCCGTCGTCGGTGGGCTCAACTCTAGGTTAGGTTTTTAGGGTATTTTTTTTTTCAAAACTCAACGGAAAAAAGTAAAAGATGACTTGTCCGCGGAGGCCGACCGCCGGTCGCCACCCCCGTCCCGTTGGACTCCTGTAATTATTATATAAGTTTATATTAAGCGGTTAAAATTTAATTTTTGTCTATAGCTAGCGCTCGTGACGCGCTCGCAAGCGGAGCGGGCGCCCGGATGCGCTCGCGCGCCGTGTACAGCCTTTAATTTCTTTAGATATTCCTATTTTCTGTAATTTACTTTTAAAGCATAAAAGTGTTATGCGCCACTTATAATATAATAATTATCGTCGTCAGTGCATCCGAGCGCCCGTTTACATGTTGTAAATGTGAGAGATATAACGACTAGTGCTGAAGCCGGCCTGTCCTCGTCAGAGTGCGTCAGCGGAAGCGAAGCCTTCAGCTTTTTGTATATTTAAGTTGTACACTGCAGTTCGTGTCTCGGTGTTTGACGCGTAACACAACCGCGTGTGACCGATATTACAAGACGCCCGCGTCGCCCTCGTTCGCTGACTTTGTGAAAAGCGAGTAGATTTTATGCAATCACTTCTCATATTGTTTACGTACTGTAACTATATTCAACTTTGTTGAGCAAAACACTAGCATTCTAGTAATTGATATATGTCATTTAACATTTGTATGTAGATGAGGAAGATTATAATGTAAGATGTTGGAAGGTGCGGCCCTCTCTTAAACACTCAACACTTACAATTTAAACTAGGACTTATACTGTGTGTAGGTCGACCTAAATTTTCTATTCTACTAAAGTATTTTGGTTTAAAAATGTTACGATACATTATATTTTGGCTGCGCCTTATCCTGTACTTAGGTACTTTCGCAATTGGCATTTGTCATATATCTTCTTATAGATTATTAAAATCTCTTGATGTCATTGTTTGGACTCCATGTCGTCGTTATATTGGACGCTCCAAAGCATTCAAAAGTCAGTCGTGTCTCTGGTAGATATTACATAACATTGATACATATATGGCAATATTCAATCTATAATTATTTTCAAATATAGAAATATAATAAATCCTTATCATTTAAATCAATGAGTGATAACATTTTACACTATTCTGTATATTAGTTTTAATGTATTTTTACGTGACGTAAATAAGTCGGCAATATTGACATATTTGAACCGGCTACTATAATTTTACCTTAAATAGCTATGCATTTAATTTCACATTACACTAAATAATAAATGAACAAATTGGTCTGCTTACTTACGTCATATAAAAATTTCATTATTTTGAGTTAACCAATACTTATTAATTATTGTATTCGTAGAGTACGTTCAAATAGAAATTATACATGTTGGTAAGACTATAAATTGTTCTTAGCAATTGTGGTGTAAACAAATCATTACCATTATATAAAAGGAAGCTGAACCCATTTGAGTTTGTTAGACTGTAAAAAACAAATATATAACACAATTTAAAAATGACTTCTGTACGTCACATTGCCGCGCCCCTTCTTACACCAGCAATTGTGGGCGTCTCTATACCCAACACTAACTATATAATAATATGTCACTAATATATTCTTGCGTACTAATATCATTTTAAATTTATACTGTAATGTTATTTTTTATATTACTTGGAAGATATTTTTGTTAACAGGGTGAGTGCGTGCTTCGTTCACATTTAATCGAGTCTATGGTTCTTAGTGATTATAAATTTTTATCTTTTCCAAATTAATAAATACATTATGATGAACTTTTTTTATCATATTAAAGAATGCAAATAAATGTATAATACCTTATAATATCTTTTTTGTCGTATCTATTATGTTTAAATTTAGAATTGAATTATACTACAGTCGTGAATTGTAAAATCTCTATGTGACACGATTGTGGCAACACTGCCCGCCGTCGAGACTATCTTGTATGTGTCTCCGAGTTCACTGGCAGTGACGAGAGGAGACGAGGATCACATGCACAGGGAACATTGATATGTAACGTTTAGACCACCATTACGTATTTTTTTTCCTAATAATTATGTTCATATAAGTTTTGTAAGCATTTTTGGTTGATTTTATTAAAATCTTTGTATATTAGATATATTTCTAGTAATAAATAGTATTTTGATTCTCAACAAATAAATATTGGGAACAATATTGGATGCATTTGGAATATTTATAGTTACCCATATATATGCTACGACTATCAAAGTACCCGCCCACAGTCTCCCGCCGTCACTGCCAGCCCCCAACGCACCACTAACTCACAACTCCTGTAGCTCTTAACCTCTTCGATTTGTTTCTGTATTTATTGTACTGATTTAATTTAAGGTTATATCATAGTCAAAACTAGCCATATGCTAAATATTTACGAAGCTGTCGCCGGAACAAGGACGCAGTCGGCCTCTGTGGCGCCCTCGTTCGGACGACGAGCACTTGTGTAAAAATAATAACTTGTCTTTTATACTAAACACAATGAATGGGACCACTGTATCACGTGGAGTGAGCAGTGCCTAGTGACGCAGCCTGCAAGCGAGTTTAGACTCTGAAATTGTCAATAACATGAAACAAAACAATTGAATGTTTTATAGTTCCTTACAGTCCGTTAGTTGGTTGTTGTGTCGATGCGGGTCTAAACTTAGCGTCGTCGGTGGTCGACACCGCCTCTGTAATAGAGACGTACTTTTTGTAACAACGCCGTGTGTTTTATTTACTTCCCCCCTTCATGATTAACAATCTTTGTATGTCTATAAAATTTACGTATACAAAATATATTATATTTTAAATTATAACGTAACGGTCATTAATAAAAAATCTGTAAATGCTACTTTTAACTAAAACTAACAAAGTTGGTATATGTCAAGTTTAAGAAAAACATATAGGTGTTTTCTTTGATTAATACATCTTACTTGATCATCGACATCGCTTATACTTGTGTTAAAAGATATTAATGTTTTCATTAATTACTTAGAGATAGTAATAATTAGGTAAAATTTTAATTACACCACAATAGCTGAGATGGAAACCACACTTCATCTGTTCACAGATCGTTCCGATTTAATGAAACCGCAAATTAACAAATATAAATACCTACATAACATAACGAACAATTTTTTTATTCATGAAATAAAATGATGAATCATTTTATTTAACCCGCAAACTTTTAATACCAGAAAATGATCGTCATATTTTAATTCAGCTGTTTATTTAATATGAGAAATAAAATATATAGCCGAAATAAAAGATGATATATGTAATATCTTTATTACCTTTAGCTACGTCTTTAATAGCACTGAGTGTTCAGTGGTAGATATCGACGTACATGTTAAATAAGAAACGGTAATATATTTCTATTCCATGCAATAACTCATTCGTAATCTTTTTTTACTAAGATTTTATTAGAAAAAATAGTGCAATTAATTATTAAAATGAACATTGATAATTGCGATGTAAGAAAGAAAACAATCGCACAGGTCAAACGTTGTCGAAGCAAGGCGGCTCGGGGCGCGCTGCGCCCGCGCTGGCACAGTCGGCGGCGCGCGCTCGCTCTGGAGGCAGCTCTGACTTGACGACGCGCTCGTCGGGGTGAGTTCTATAAATACTTATTTCGTCTAAAATTTAACATAATACGGTACTGTAATACAAACATACATTTGGAAGATTGGTCATTTGAAATAGGTACCGTTAATATGTACTAAAATTTTTACAAACTTTTTATATTTAAGCTGGTTGTTAAAAAAAATCGGTCTTTTTACTTTGTTGTTAGTATATCCTAAGAATATTGTGCGAAGAGACGGGATAAGAAAAGGACTATCGCGTTTTTGAAAACCGGTTTATTGCCAACTCTACAACAAAAGTTATTCTGGAACATTGACAAAACATTTTACAGTATTAAATTTAACTTTGAGAGTGTATCGTAATAAAAAGATTAATGGCTAACTATCAATTAAATAATTATGTAGGTATGTGATGTATAATTTGAAATCATTAATAAGATATTTTGTATAAATATATCAACTCTTTAGTTTTCGCGATATTTTCACATAAATAAAATTATTTTGACTATTATTGCATTGTTATATTTTAATATTCTCTTCTATACGAAGAGTATTATCCATTTATAGGTTCTGGTTCCGTATCTCAAAAGAAAAATAGAACCCCTATAACATCACTTTGTTGTCCGCCTGTCAGACCATCTACGGTTCTCTTTGAGGATACCAAAAGATTTTTATCAAATGTTTACGTCTACGGTGAGAAAAATTTAACTTTTAAGTCAATGCAGTCAAAAGATATCGTCGAAATCGGAAAAATGAAAATTTTAATAATACCACAAACTTATATTTGTAATTCATATCATACAAAATAAGGGCGCATATGTCCGCAAAATTAA
>DWLH01001919.1:0-11723 GCA_018249795.1 Heliconius telesiphe telesiphe | reverse complement strand
ACAACTTCTGGACGAATGGCGTTTTGTTTTACAAGGATAATTTTATAATTTATTAAACTAAAAACTAAAACTAAACTAGCTTCACGCTTTATCCCTAGGGGGGTAGTCAGAGAGAACGGAGCGCCAAACGCTACGGTCTCTACATACCTCTTTCGCCTCGTCCACTGTCATCAACTTCTTCATATATGCCCTCCGAGGGGTCCTCATGCTTTTTACGTGACCTTTCTCCAGTATCTTTGATACTGTATTTTCGAAGGTTAACTGAGGTCTCCCCTTACTTCTCTTACCACTCACTTTTCCATCATAAATCATTTTTGTCATTCTTTTATCACTAATTAGTTCGACGTGTCCAAACCAGCTGAGCACGTTCTTCTTCATTCTCACCGTGACATCCTCGCTAGTACCTGCCATTCTGTGTACCTCTTCATTTCGGATTCGATTAGCTAGGCTGACTCCGCATATCCTATTTTATTAATTTTGTTTGTTTAAATCACTTTTATATTTTTGGGAAAAAAATGTTTTAACTGTATTAGTTAAAACTGTGATTTTATTTAAAGTGTTGCTGACAAAAACAGTCAAATCATAATTATTAATATTTATCTCCTACTATCTTTTATCAGACGTCATCGTGGAGCAGGGGCACAATGTTGTCACCGTAACGCGGCGGTTGTGGGTTCATCCTCAATCGAGAGAAGAATGAATGATTATTTCTTTATATTTTCATTTCATCGCTGCAACAAAATCATCAGCTTTATAATATTAGTATAGATTTTAAAATCCAAAATACTTGCACAAATAAATAATACTTACTTTTATAATCTTCATTCTTTGGCGAAAAAAGGCAGATAGAGGTTAGTCAAGACGCTCCAATCCCCATGCCTTAAATACTATAATATTGGCCCTAAGATCCCATTGGTGGCCAGTATTTAAGGCATTGTCATTCCGCTTTTTGACTGAATAATACATATATTAATAAAAATAAAACAACAATAGTTTTGAAAAATATTTATTTGAGTCTTATTTATTTATCACGAGCATATGTTTTATTTAGATTATATACACAACATAAAACTTGCACAATTTACATTATATTAAGTATATGTCAAGATTAAAAATCTTAGAATTATGGAGAATTCTCAAATGAGATCAGTCGCTACTTACAATATCTTAATGAGTATTATTAATATTAGTTTAATAATATGTATCTTAAATTTGCTTACATTAACTCTGACGGCGCGTGTTGGGCGCTCGGCTTAAACTTAAAACGAGACAAGTAAAAATCGCAATCAGAACAATACGTAGCGAGGGGATTAACTGATTTCTTGCGACATAAATTACATAGCGTTTTCGAAGCAGTCGATGCCGCTGTCATATTTTCACTAGGATAATTGCCGTTTATTTGAGGCGGTATCGGAGAATCCGTTCCACCTTTTGTTCCTGGCTCGAATGAAACCGATTTTTTTTGAATTTTGGAGTGTATGAGTTGGTAGGGGTTGCAGTTATTGTGGGCATATTGGTACTGTTCAGTATTTGAAATATCCGAATTATTGGTTTGATTGTATGCTGAAGGGCGTTGAGATTGAGAATTTGCATAATGTCTTGTTTCTGGAAGACGAGTTTGATTGTTATCATTATTATCTATATAAAAATTATTATTAGACATTTTTTGATAATTTCCATTGTAATTGTCAATGGAATTGGTTACTTCTCCGTGTGGCGGTGGGACTCTTTGATAAGGCGAAGGATTATTGGAATTATTGTATAGCGACGTGTTGCTCATTTGAGTGTATCGACTAGAATAATCAGAGTTAGCATAGGTTGTCGGTGGGTTGTAATAGCTCAGATAGGCAGGCGAATTGGCGGGTAAGCTTTGGTAAAGCGAATTGGTATTTTGTACGTTTGGATTATATGGACGATTTGCACTATATGAATTATTTGGAAGAGTTGACGCGCTTTGTTGCTGTGGTTGTCTGTGGTAATAATTGTTATTATTTGTATGATTTGCTTGATGTGAATAAGTATTAGGTACGGGCCTTTGCCCGTTAGGTGCGTGCTTTGTGACGTAAGCAGAATTATGCGCAGTTGGTGTCAGTCTGTTCGCTGGGTTTTGGCTAAAATTCGGTGGGCTAGCGTTGCTTTGATTAGTATATACAGAGGGTGGTTGAGTGTACGGTATCGGATTACTGCTTTGTTGAGAATTAGCAGGCATTGCTTGATATATTTGGCTACTATCTGACACTGCTGAATGTACAGTATTTGAGAGTATCGGCGATATTGTGCCTTGCATGGAAGTACTTTTTTGTGGATTATACTGCTGTTGTGGGCGCGTTTGAGCGATTTGGTAAGACGGATACGAATTTTGTACTCTATAGTAATCAACATGTCCCGAATCACCTAATCCGCACGAGGTTTGTGATAACGCCGATATTGTCGATCTTGAAGATTGGCTATCAAAAGAGTCAGTTCTCTGAAGCGATGATTTTTCCGACTGCAGGGGAACTGTTGTGAGCTCTGGTCTATTCAAAGCAGATTTTAAAACTCTCTCTAATATTGGATTAGGGATGTAACTATCATCCTCTTGATCCTCTGCAGTAGCAACCAGTATAACTTGATCACAAAATGATACTGATTTTTTCTTAGTTTTCGCTCGATCACCGTAGATATCAGTGTTTGCCGATTTTTGATCAATAAAATCATCTTCCATTTGTTTATGATCTATCGAAGATGACGATGCCCGCCTGTTATATATTCTATTATTAGATTGATTAGAACAGTTAATTACATCACGGCTGCTATTAGTAGAACTTGTATATCCTCCGTGAGGTCTGTCTCCATCATTGAATAAATTATGAGAGTTTTCAAATTTTGATGCAATGTTTCTTACATTATTTATGTTCTCTTGAGATATGTTGTCATTGACCGTTGTCAATTGACAGTCTAATGATCCTGACCGTTTTAACTTTATAGCTGCTTGCTTAGCCTGTAGCTCTCTCAGCCAATTATCACCAGCAGTGCCAATGTTATCTAATTGACTTAATTTTGCTGAGTCACTCCTTAAAATTTGACTTCGTTTTTCTTGTAATTGAGCCAATAAAGAATCTTTTGGTATTTCGTTTTTGTCATGTGTTGTATGTTCACAAGTACTCGCTAAATGCTGTTTTAGTTTTATCAGTTCGTCATGTAACGGCGTTAAGTCTATCGGAGGTGGTGGAGGAGGAAATTCTTCACTGGGTTGTCTTGAGTGATTCACAGAATTCATTGGACTCGGATAAGGAGGTAATTCAAACATTTGCTGCGGTGGCGGTAGCATGGCACAGTCAACTACATCAATACCATTATCGAATACGTTATTTAAATTTTGTATATTGTTGTGAGGTAAAATTGAGCTGTATGCTGTGTCTCTTTTAACAGGGCTCTGTTCTTGATGTATCATAGCTTTAGTAACAATAGTAACTAAAACTTGAGATGTATTTGGAGAATCATCCAGCTTGTTACTGTTGTTGTTATTATTAGTATTCATTTGGAGTCTTTCATAAGGCGGTAAATATGGCAGCGATTGAGGCTCGTCACCAAATTGTTCAGAAAAACCCCCGTCTTCCTCATAGTCTTGTGTATAAGAACGTTCTGTGTGAGAGATATTCGGTAATGGTTGTTCTGGTCGTTTCTTGACGCCTTGTTGCGATACTTCTGGCTCAAACTTAGTCCCGCTAAGCTGAGAAGTAGTTCGTAGCGGTGGTGGCGGTGGGACTTTAGCCGCAGTAAGGATCTTTACAGCACTTCCATGGAAGCTTTTTCGCATTAGCTTACTTCGCTCCAAATTAGGATTTGTTCCACCTGCCACAGAATATTCTAAATGACCTTCCGAAAGGTAACCGCTTAAATTCGTTTTATCGTCATTTTTTCTTCTGCCTACATCTGCATCATCCACTGAAGATACTCGTATTTCTTTATTATTAGAGACGTTCTCTCCATCCGCACCCTCTGTTAAATCTGGCATAGATCGATTTTTTCTCCTTATTAAGCCCCCCATTAGTAATTTTCGTCGAATTTTATGTTGCTTTTTGTTAGATTTATCTTTTGTGGGTTTTACTTCTATGCTTTCTTCCTTTTTCTCAGGCGCTATTGTTATTTCTTTACGAGTACGTCCTCGATCTTCGCTTCTAGAACGTTTTTCCCTAACTTTCTCTTCTTCTCGCGATTTATGTCTTGGAGGCCGCTCTCTTGGTGGACAATCAATATCATCTTCAATTGATATTTTAGGAGATTTTTTTGAACTTTTCTTTTTGGGTAAAGTGGCATAAATTTCAATCGTTGTAGGTGAATTTTCTAAGCCACCTTTAGTATTTCTTACAGGAGCTAATTGAGGAATTTCAGTAACTCTATTCATTCCTGCCATACGGCGTTGCAGGCTACGCGTTCGCATTACACATGTATTGTGTTTCATCCGAGCGAAAGTCATAGTATGAGGATTATTGTAAGGTGCATCCATCGCAGCTCGCGCTTTAGCTGCTGCAGCATCACATAAAACTAAAGCAGTTTCAAAATCTGCGGCATCTTCTGCGTGACGCGATTTTTCTAGTAATCTATCGGCTTCCAAACAAAGGGCTTCGCAGTCACCTCTTGTTATTAGCTCAGGGATTTGAGCTAATTGTAGATTATGCCGCAAGCCTTGCTGAAGGGGAAGACTGTCCGTTGAGGATAATGAGTAAGAATCATACCCAGCGTCACAGGACCCACCACTTGATAGTTCGCCTTTTCGCGTAGGGCTACTGGGAATGCTGCCTCGTCCTCGTGAATACATATATGGACTTTCAGCGGTTGAAGACGTTGAGGATGCACTATTTCTATCCCCACTCCAGTTACCAGAGTCTCTACGCGCACGCGGTCGTTCTTGGCTATCTGAAGCAGAGCTGGTACTGAGACTTCTCGCTAATGGGGCGCAACGACTAGCTTGAACTTCTAATATATTTTCTACTGCCTTTCGACTTACATAGTCATTTTCATTGTTAGGTCCAGGTGTTACTGCTCTTCGAGCGTAACCAGCCGCTGGTCTCTCTGGAGCTGGTGTAACAGCTCTTCTGGGCTCAGGCGCAGGAAATGGCACAATATCTTTAGGAGCATGGCGAGTATCACATGGTGTTCCATCCACTGCTGCGTAAAGTAGCAATAGAGGTTGAAACCTACCTCTTTTACATTTCTCGACCACTTGTGACCATTCTGGACCTATTTCTTTGACATCAGCATCATCAAAGTATATCCATAAGCGTAATTTACTATGAAAGAAAAAGGTAGAATAATGTTTTCCGTAATAAGTGACAAGTCCGACAAGTCGATGTGTAGCTCGCGCTGCCCAAGCCCGGTCTACACATGCATGAAAAGCATCTGTAGGTCTTAACTCTGTGCCTAAAGCTGCGTAAACAGCTGCTACGTGTTCCGCTGCTGGTCTGTCCGAGTCCCAAACCACGCCTATCGATACTACTTCAGGCCGATTCATTAAAGTCCTGCAAATCTGTATTCTAGCACCACAGGTGTTCTGAAAGTTGAAATACAAATAAACATTACTTAAATTATTTATTAAAATAATTAAAAAAAATACATTATATATACTCTTTTTTTATTAAAGTTAAGGTATTAGAATTGCATATTCTGCATAATACTCACGGGACATTCTCGTATATCGCCCATGCCACCTGCTTTTCTCAATAATAGGCCAAAGCTATCGTTATGCTCTCCGAGTGCAGCTTGTGTCGTTAATGCAGTTGCTGATACGTAGTGCACCATCTGTCGAAAAATTTACATTTTAAATGAGAATATATATGGAGTTATTAAAATATAAATATATTATTCATCATGCTACCTCAAATATCTTTAAAACATGTAAAGAGTACAAACCTGAGTAAAAGGCAATGGTTCTGAGGTGGCTTGGCACGCTCCACAAACTGATTGCTCTACAAGCATCATTGCGAATTTTCTGTGTGGTACACAATGCGGAGCTCTGCAGGCGTCATCGTCTCGTTTATCTCCTGAACCGGCAGCCACATGAGCGTGAACTCTAAGTAAAAGATGTTCGAAGCATTCGCTGGCGTCGGCCATGCATCCGAGTTGGAAACGAGCGCCTCCTCCGCCCAAAGCTCTTCGCAGTCCGTCTGCAGCTGGTGCTCTTTCGGCAGACCATTGTAGCTGTGCAAAAAGTTCCTGGAAAGCAAAAACGCTTAAAATTTAAAATATGTGGTAGGCTTAAAAACAGAATACAATAATTTAGAAAGAACATCGATAATAATTAGCGCTTTTTAGGCAACGCAATCAAATATTTAGATTATTTACTTTGTTATTGTTCAAAATTAACGTAAAACATATATTTTTTATCTTTTGACGAGATGAAAATAACTTCAGCTAAAATTGAAGGTGATGCTAAATTATATGGCAGATGGTAAGCAATATTTTGAATGTATGTGTTATATGCAAAATGCAAAGCATAAGATTCTCATACTATATATGGACTGTCACTGCGAAGTGTTACTCCATTTCTCTTATAAAGTGTTTAAATTTTAAATTGGTTTAAAATACACAATTTACAACTCTTCCCCTTGTGGAATATGAAAAGAAAAAAACAACATAGTAAAAAGGTGGAACAAAAAACTGTAAAAAGGCTATGCAACACATTGTATATTTAAAATATACTTTTGGGCGATCTCAAAAAGTCTCAAATTTCTTGGCAGTGGTCACGAGCCTGCCTTAAAACCAGTAAAACACGAATATGATAGGTCAGAGCCACACGCGCCGTGACCTGACGAGATTGTAAAACGTAAAGTACGCTTTGTTTTCATGTTTCGTAATCATTCTGGGCGACAATAAACATTGTTCTATTGCATTCTATAGATGTAACGTATAGTTTTTTTTTGTCTAAAATATACATCAATTTTGTATAGTAGAATAGAACAGACTAATATTTAAGTATATGGACAAATTTAACTACCTTCACGCATGTCTACTATTTTTACGGAATAGCCAGAGAATCTAGTGATTACTTTAAATAAGACTAGAACTAACAACTACCAGTGCCTAAGCACATCTCAATTTCCACACGACGCGATGGCATTAACGCTTTGTAGCGCACATTTTCATAAAAAAATACCAAATTAGAAGATAAAATATGATATAATATATCATATATGTAGATATACATAATATAATTATGTTTCTAGTACAGAAATATTATATTTCATATACGGAACCGATATACAAGCATGCTAAAAGAAAGCATTGCGTCTCAAAGGTGAGAACTCGGCTATATCTATTGTTGCGTGAGATATAAGCACATATAATCTCAGGCACACCACTCCTACTGTTCACTTCCTAAAAACATACCTTTAATCATTTCTAAAGAAAATCAGCGTTTGATTTTTCTTTTAAATGTCTAACTAGTATGGTATCTCTATCAAAATTAATTAAAACTTATTTTTATCTATTTTGTATGGCTTTAGAATTTAGTATTCAACAGAACGTACCTTAGGCGTAGCCTGCATGTTTTAGTCTGTAATTAAGTAAACTGCAATTCGAAATTCTGAGCATAAAAGCCTTTAACGGGGTCAGAAACAAGTAATGCATCACAAGTTTTCAACCGTCATGTAACTGTAAATATTTCCTGTTGTTGATTCGTTTGCAAATATTTAGGGGAAAACTCAGATTTTTTAAAGAAATTAAAAATCAAAATATTGAAATCAACATGAATCTTAACTATTAACAAATACCACTAAGATATCATACATTTAGTATATTTTTTTTAATGTTGATCTGACCTAATTATAACATATAAATTACAAACAGAGTAGCCTTGCTCTGAGCCAATATTCATTATATTATTATCGTGCCTAAATCACGACCAGCATGCTTTGTTCTAAGTGAGTGCAACCTCTCTATTAGCTTCTATCAATTCTTTAATCTAACATTCCTATTAAAGACAATAGTTACGAAATAATTTATTACTCGGTAATTATTAAATCGTTAGAGACAGCGTTAAGTAAATTTCGTTCCAGTAAACAAATTAGCTGTTGCATATTAAAACGTTTATCAGAAATCGGACTAATAGACACTTTGATTATCTTTAAATGATGAATATTTAAAACTCGAAATATTTATTTATTTATTTTATTTTAGTTTTACGCTGTATCCCGCATTCGGCAGGGTAGGCAGAGGGAACCTAGTGTTAGGACACTCCTTTTCCCACTTTTCGCCGAATATGAATATAATTATTATTATATGCCTCTCTATTATACGCAATGCCTCCAGAACCGGAGATTCTTAACAGTAAGTTCCCTCTGCCTACCCTGCTGCGTGAGGGATACAGCGTGAAGCTGATTTTAATTATACATATTGAAGTCATACTATACAGTATATAAATACATATAATATTATATGTAAACTTACTCTGAACAAACTTAGAGTAGTATGACTAAGAAGTGATTCAGGCGGATCCCGCCTTGCAGCGGAGGGCGGCCGAGAGCGCGGCAGAGTGTTGTGTCGCACGCCGGCCAGGGAGCCTCCTATTAAATCCTTAGGGGGCAACAGCTCTCTGTCCTTGAGAACTTCGATTTTCTGTTTCTGTATTCCAGCTTTACCACCTTCGCTCGCTTCCTTACGTTTGTACCGAAACTTAATCATTTCGTTGGTTTAGCATCGCTTACACTCACACTGTACACTAACACAACCGCCAACCTATTGAATTAATTGAATTCGATTCTTCATTAAGATTCATTCTCCATAGCGTAGTCGTGATCGAAGACAATGGCCGCGCGCTAAATATACATATCTCTATCAATCACAGTGTACGCAAACCACCACGTATAAGGTAATAAGTAAAAGAAACACGTAGAGCTGAGAAAATATTCATCAGAATTCCACTTTGCTCCTACGCCACGTTCAGCTATGCTTCTCAATAAAACACTATTATTTGCACTAACACAATCATGTGTTAAAGAATATTTATAAAGATAAAGGTTTCGGCGGGAAGGTAGCGGCTACGGGCAGGTAAAACGACAGGTGGTTGAAATGGATAAAAATTAAACAACTGCCGGGTTACGTCACTGTTTTTAAAGCGCGGAACTATTAAAATAATAGTAATTATTTGAAAATATAAATATTAAATAATTTAACAATTGAACCATTGAAATTAAAAGTAAAAAGGAATTTCTCTACGAATAAACAGCAGCGATACGATCGTCTGCGTTAAGGCTTTCTATGAGACTGGTGTGAGTGCAGCGGCGCGCGGGAGGGACACCCGAGCGGCTCTACCTTCCAGGTAGGTTTGTTTTTTGTAATCTATTGTTGACGAACCTCACGTGGGTCTTACTCCATCTCGGCCGTGCCTATTTGAATAAGCATTAGGAACGTCTCTCCCATTTTGGGGCCATACGGTTATTTTTCCGTAAGTATAATTGTGAGGATATCAAGATACACAAAAGCATAGTAAAAGTATTGTTTGTGAACACGTGTTGTGAAGATTTTAAATGGGCTACGATTTTGTTTTAAAGCAAAGAAATAGTAACAGTTATCTACAAAAGTTAGTTATAACATTTTAAACTATATACAGTTTAAAATATTACACATAAGTAAGTATGCACGAGGACGATCAATATTTGTAGCCCTCAAAAATACTTAAGGAAGTGTGAAGGAATGTATGACTCACACAAATATTATAAGGGTTGATTGATGTGTGGATGTGTATCAAAATTTAGTTTAATCAAAAATTCTGTATTGTTATAATACTATACTAAATATAAAGTATACAAATGGTGTTATGTAAACAGTGTGAAAGCATGCGTTTTATTGTTACGTATTAATCAACAAACTTTCTCATTATGAATCATATTTTTATGAATGTGTCAGTCTTAAGGTAAGTGGTGGCGATTGCAAACTTTTCTTACTGTGGCAGTATGTTTAGGGCAAAACATAATTGTGAGATGGTGGATAGTTTCCAAAACGCTACGATAATATTGAGAAATTGATTTATACCTATTTTCATAGTTATTTTATTTTATTATTATATAGTTATGTTATTTTATTTATTTTATAGTTATGTTATTTTATTTATATAGCATACTATAATTTATAAGACTGCTTACTGTAGAAACATATATATTTTTTATATAGTTGGGTTTAAGTGATTATTAAGTCCCACTTACGTGAATAATTTTAACGTTTTCCGAAGATAACTAAAACGGAAATACTTAAGTTAAGTTGAACGAAATTAAACGAGGTTGGTTATCGAACTGGGAAATCGGTTAAAAGAATGAGTCACTCGGTTAACATATTATGAACATTCGTCTTAACGCAGTTGCTTCATGGTATTTGAAGAATACAAAGTAATTAGACAAAAGATTTTATGTAGAACTCTTCATTCATCAAATTTATTTTCTTTGACTTAATTATATTGTAATTCGTTCTCAAGTAAAAATACAAAAAGCATACAATTTTTTTTTATAAAACAGAACAAAAGTTAAGAAGTTCACCAAAACGGTCATGTGCGAGTCGGACTCGCCCATTGAGGATTTTCTAATAATTTCAGCATTGTATGTCAACGGGAGGTACAACTTATAAAAGTTGACAAACTTCGTTTTTATAACTTTTCATGAGTGCATACTCAAGTCCCGTAGGCACTCATTTTGTATGAAATTAGTAAATAAGTAAGTTTTCATTAAAATTAGTTGTATTAAATAGGTATATAATAATTACGCGGCGACTAAAATTGACAAACATAAGTTTGCGGACGTGTGCATTTATTTTATATGAAATCAACTACAAATGTTATGTTTTTTTTTAATGAAATACTTAAATATTTTCACTTTTGGATTTTAACTTTATTTATATTGTAAATTCTTAAGTAGGTCACAGGAAGTGCCCTATAAGCTACGATTACGGCGACTTTCATACAAAATGCATCAAACCCGATGCAAAATGTACGTTTTACTCCAAGGGACCGCTGAACTACGCGATCTCGAGATAAACGATCTTGACAGACGGATTAAAAAGTGATAATATAAGGGTTCGTTTTTTACCGTTAGAGGTACGGTAGCCTAATAATTATGAGTGTATTATCAATTATCATGCTATAATAACAACAGTTCATCAACATAAAAGACTAAAAAAAAAAAGGTAACTAGGTTCCCTCTGCCTACCCTGCTGTATGCGGGATACAGCGTGAAGCTGATTTATAAAAGACTATATTATTAATAAATACAAAATATATTAAAACATATTATTAAGTTTCAACGATAGCGATAGCAACATATAAAAAAATATCAAGTGTTGTAACCGTGGGACGATTCTCACATGGCAGTAGCTTGCGATCCAGTTACATTACCGACTTCTCTGTGAGAAAACTGATCAATTGCCTTGTATATGAACAACACTATTCCTTATTGAGAACATCATATAAAATCTGTTATTTCGTGTTTAGAAAGTACTACACACATAATTTAATTACAATAAATTGTGTTAATAAAATAATAAAACAAAATAAGATATTTTCTTACGGAAAAAATATTCTTAAGGAAAATCTATTTGTAAAGTAGTATATTATTTGTCTAGTCTTAACATATTTTCATATATATACTTAGTTTTAACATAGCGTCATTTGAATATGAGGATAAGAAGAAATATTGAAAGAAGGTCAGATTTTTACACTCCATTCATTTCGTCATCAGTTCTACGAACAAACTCATTCA
>DWLH01001918.1:0-11724 GCA_018249795.1 Heliconius telesiphe telesiphe | reverse complement strand
GCAGATCACCCGCAACTCGTCGCGTCTGGCACTACAAGTCAGCAGATTGGGATGGGATGCGTACATTTTACTCATCTTATCCCTGGGGGCCGGTTTGCTTCTCTTCTGATAATCCTAGTACCTGTGCCGCTGCTGTTGCCGACGTGGTTCCACAGGGCATGGAACTTTATATTCCTAGCACTGTAGTGCCAATCGGTGGCAAGTCACAGCCTTGGTTTGATACGTCTTTCAAGCTTGCTGCCTCTAGCAAACGCGAGGCATATCAAATCTGGGCTGAAGCACTGGTTACTAAGGTGAAAACCTCAAAAAGGAAGTATAACCAAGCCTCTAGGTTCTTTAAGCGGCAAATTGCCAGAGTAAGGTCCGAGCATATCGCCAAAATTGGTGAGAAGCTTGAGAGCTACCCGTCCGGAACTCATCAGTTCTGGGCGCTCTCAAAGGCGGTACTTGGCAAATTTAACCAGCCACACGGCAAAAGAGAAAGCCGATCTCCTGGGCGCTCTCCTTGCCTCAAACTCGACTTTGGATGGCCAAGGAACAATGCTGCCGACCATCCCGCGGTGCCAGAGCTCAATGCCCGACGTTAAGTTTAACCAAAGAGCTGTTAGGCGAGCTCTGTCCTCTTTGGACATCCACAAGTCGAGCGGGCCAGATGGCATCTATCCCTTAGTGCTCCATTCTTGTGCTCCTGAGCTGACACCGGTGCTAACGCGTTTCTTTCGGCACTCCTACTCAGTCGGTGTAGTCCCAGACTCATGGAAGAGCGCTCTTATCCCAAAGAAAGGCGATGGTTTCGATCCATCTAACTACAGGCCTATTGCTATCACCTTCCTGCTCTCAAAAGTCATGGAGAGCATTATCAATAGCCAGCTCTTGGTTTATTGGGGTTCCCAACCTTTTCTTGATCAAGGACCACTTTTTCATCATTCTTGGTAGCAGGGACCACTATGTAGGTATAATAAAAAATTACTGTGTTAATCACACAGAAACTTAACTAAAACTCAATAGTTGCTCACTTTATGTGGGAATAAATTATAATTTAATCATATTTTTATTTCTTCGCTCTGATAACAAGGCAAAGCGCGGTCATTTGACGCGGTCTTTCTCTGTGATCTGTGTGTATTTTTTATTTTTTTTGGCCGCTAATTTACGACGACTTAAAATTTTTACTTTTACTTTAAAACTTTTTCGACGGTTTTGATCAAACATGGTTTCAGTAGAGTATTTCAGAGTGAGGTTTTTTAGATTATCTACTCTACTCTACTACTCCCATCCCGTCGGCATAAAACAGGATAACCCTGGTACTGATGGTGTCTTAGAGGCGACTAAACTACATATGGGAAAGTCACACCGCTATCAGTAGCAACACCTCCACTCCTTATTGGACCTTCTGCTGACTTCACATCCGAAACAATACATTATAAATAGCCAGCTCTTGGTTTATCTGGAAAAGCACCGATTGATCAATGACCGTCAATATAGCTTCCGCCATGGTCGAATCCGTGGTTTTCGGGTTTACCTAGCCCACAGCTGGGTGCGCATGAGTCTGCGGCTATCGAAAACAAGGCAGAGGGTCTTGCAGTTAGTTTGGATATGGACAAGGCCTTAAATCGAGCGTGGCATAAGGCGCTCCTGCAAAACATACTTCCTCGGAATTTATGTAAGTGAATCGCAAGCTTTCTCACTGGGTGCAGCATCAAGGCTACTGTTGTTGACGGTTATTTGTTAAGAATAATGCTCGTAAACGCTGGCGTCCCCCAAGTCTGTGTGCTGTCCCCTACACTGTTTCTTCCGAATATCAATGACATCTTGGTTGATTCTAACATATACTGCTATGTGCTATCATCTGAATAGCACAATGAGCGCTGTTCACTCCGATCCAGCAAGTCTTTCTAGAGAAAATATTGGACAGTATCGAAAAATAATTGTATCTTCTTTTGAAGAATCCCTCGGGAACGTTTCCTAATGGGGTGAAAGTAACCTGGTTCAATTCAAATCCCAGAAGACATCAATTTGCACTCTAACAACTAAGAAAATTCCATTTGTTGTATTGGTGGCACGTTTTCTAGATTACTCATTTTATAGCCGCGGCCAGTTTCAGCACATTGGGCCTTAGTGTTTCCAGTGACTGCCAGTATCGCGTCATCATCATCTGTAAAGCAAGGCCAAGTTAGCTTTAAAGAAACTGCGGTATCAGCACAGCGAGACAGTACTTCACGCCAAAACACCAGTTGGTCCTGTATTGGGCCAAGGTTCAGCCTCATATGAAGTACTTTTCTCATGTCTATGCTGTTATACCCCAGTATCATTACCCCAGCTTGAATCATTTGATCGAATACAACGTAGAGTCGTTCGAATCTTTGGGGAGCCAATGATCTGTGAAAAACTTGATAGTTTGGATTTGTGTAGAGACGTCTCCTTGCTGCGTTCTGCGTTCTCTACCGCATGTATCATGGGCAGTGTTTCATTAAACTATTTGTCCTGTCACCTGCTGTTTAATTTTCTAACCGCACAGTACTTCATAAGCTTAAATACCATCCTCACCATCTAGATACCTGGCACTCCACTACTGTGTGGTTTCGTAGAAACTTTCTTCCACGCATTTGTGGAATGGCCTCTGGCAAAGTTTTCAGGTCGCTCTTGGGTACCAAAAACATGCTTATCTCCACGTCAAAGGCCGCGGCCTGTAGCTCTTCTGGTATTACACGGGGTTGTGTGTGGAGATTATGGTGAGGTAAAAGGACTCAGTAAAAATTTTCATTTAATGATAAACGAAAGATTTATCAACACAAAAAATATCACTTACCTACTATTTACGGATTTTATCATTTAAGTTTCAAAAAATATAATTGGATTGATGAAATTGATTGTTCAGGAAAAGTAGGTAATGGATTGCATATATCTTACATGCGATAAACGTTCAATAGGATTGTTGACAACAGGTCAAATCCATAAATAGGTACTTCGAATTTAAAATCAACTTTGGGAATTGTCAAAATACCATACGTGCGACGTCATAACTTCCTTACGTGAACTGGCATATTTATTTCATAAGATCAATGAATTGATGTGTAATTATTTTAAAGTATTTTAATAAATTTGTACGTCGAAATAATTTATATTTGAGACCGGAGAATACTCTACTACTATCCATGTAGCATGCTCTTCTCACTCACTGCGCGATGACCAACGCCTCACTATCCCCTAAAATTAAAATCGTTCGCGGACCTTATTTAAACCTCTGCGGACCACTGGTTGGGAAACACTGATCTAGAGGATCACCGATTGATTAATGACCGACAATATGGCTTACGCCAGGGTCGCTCAACCGGTGATCTTCTGGTTTACCTTACCCGTCGCTGGGCTGCGGCTATTGAAAGGAAGGGAGAGGGCCTGGCAGTTAGTTTGGATATGGCGAAGGCCTTTGATCGAGTGTGGCATAAGGCGCTCGTGGCTAAGCTTCCATCCTATGGGCTTCCCGAGAATTGTTGCAACTGGATCGCCAGCTTTCTCACTAAGCGCAGCATCAAGGTCGTGGCGTTCCTCACGGCTGCGTGCTGTCCCCTACGCTGTTTCTTCTGCATATCAATGACATGTTAGAGGATTCTAGCATTCATTGCTATGCAGATGATAGCACGGTGGACGCTGTTTACTCCGGCCGAGCAAGTCTCTCTCGGGAAAACGCTGAACAGTGCCGAAATAAACTTGTGTCTTCTGTTGAGGCATCCCTCGACAATATCTCCTCATGTGGTGAAAGGAACTTAGTTCAGTTTTACCCAATGAAGACACAAGTTTACACGTTAACAATAAAATAAAATCCCATTTATCGTATCACCAGTCTTTTAAAACATTCCCCTTACAGCCGCGCCCAGTATCAGTATATTGGGCCTTAATGTTTCGAGTGACTGCCAGTATTGCTATCATCTGGAAAGCAAGGCCAAGTTGGCCTCGAAGAAACTGGGGGTCATCAACAGAGCGAGACGGTACTTCACGCCAAAACACCGTTTGGCCCTATATAGGGCCCAGGTTCGGCCTCATATGGAGTACTGTTTTCATCTGTGGGCTGGTACACCCCAGTATCAGCTTGAACCATTTGATCGCATACAACGTAGAGCCATTCGAATTATTGGGGACCCAATAATCTGTGAAAGGCTTGACACTTTGACTTTGCGTAGGGACGTCTCCTCGCTGTGCGTTCTCTATCGCATTTACCATGGGGAGTGTTCTGAAGAACTGTTTGACCTATTACCTGCCGCCGAATTTTATAACCGCACAGTACGCCATAAGCTAAAATATCATCCACTCCACCTGTATATGTGGCAATCCTCGACTGTGCAGTGTCGTAGGAACTACCTTCCACGCGCCACGGAACTGAGGAATGGCCTACCCGCGGCAGTGTTTTCAGGTCAGATTGACATGGTTACCATCAAAAAGCGCGTCTATCTCCACCTTAAAGGCCGGCAACGCACCTGTAGCTCCTCTGGTGTTGCACGGGGTCGTGGGCGGCGGTAATCACTTACCATCAGGTGACACGAACGCTCGTTTGCCTTGTCCTTTTCCATAAAAAAAAAATGTTGTCATATAAACTTACAGTAGGTAGGCAAAGAGGGACACTTGAGAAGATTGTCAAGACACTCTTTTCTCTTTAAACCAAGATTTAAAACATTGTTTGTTGAGCTGTGTGTGTGAACTCATTGCCACTCTTTGTCTTTTATTGAATATTTTTAATATTATTATTTTTTTGGAGTGGACATCGAATTCATAGCCAATTCCAGCCGTCCTGTTTTGAAAATTAACTAAATCTGAACCAATCCAAAATAACTATACAACAAAAAAGTATCATTCAATATCGTACTTACTGTAATAATCTAAAAAAAAAAAGTAAAACGCAGACATGATAGAGACCAGTTACTTTCATCAACTAAATATATTAAAAAACTTTGGCATAAGATTAAAACAATAGCCCCTTTAAAAACCAATAATGATGGCCTATTAAGCATAAAACCGACGCCTATTGATTCTGTTAATTTCGTTAATAGTTATTTCGCAAATATCGGTAAACAGCTTGCCGAAAATATACTTCTTAACTTCCCTCATGCCAATAAACGTCCACCTTATATAAAAACAACATTGTTTTCTTTTATTCTACTTGAGACAGATACTAATGAAATAGAATCGGTTATAATTAATTTAAAATCTGATAGTGCCCCTAGATGGGACTACATTCCTACAACCTTTTTAAAACTAGCTACACATATACTTACTCCGATTATTTGTCATCTAGTGAATCTATGCTTCAAAATAGGAACATTCCCATATCTGTTAAAACAGTCTATAATAACCCCAGTCTACAAAGGGGGTGATTATAGTAATACTAGTAATTATAGACCTATCTCAGTGTTACCAGCTATTGCTTAAATCATAGAAAAGATACTGAACTGCAGAATACTGGGTTACATGGAAAAATTTAAGATTATCTCCAGCTCACAATACGGTTTTAGACGACATAAATACACTGAAGACGCTATTCTGTCACTGACTTCTCACATCACTGAAGTCCTTGACAAAGGCCATAATGCCTAACTGTCTTCTTAGATCTTAAAAAAGCTTTTGATACTGTACCTGTACCCATTCTATTGCAAAAGCTTGAAAACATAGGTATTAGGGGTACATCTCTATTGTTATTTAAAGATTACTTAAGCAACCCAAAACAGAAGGTAAAAATAGAAGATTACGTAAGTAGTGACTCTTCTGTAAGTTTCGGTGTTCCACAAGGAAGCGTCCTGGGGCCTACACTGTTTCTAGTCTATATTAACGATTTTTTAAGTCAAAAGATTGATGATGGTCGATTTTTTGCATATGCAGATGATACTGCAATTGTTTTTTCGGGTTCATCATGGGACGCTGTAAAGCGGTCTGCAGAAAAGGGACTTGCTTTATTTTTTTATTTCTGGCTTAAATCCAATTTATTTACCATTAACATGGATAAAACAAATTACATGTGCTTTACTATAAATAACAAAACTCAGCCTGAAAACGATTTTAAAATAGAGCTGCATAACTGTCTGTATGACAGTTCTAATTTATGTATATTAATTGTGCTCCGTCGACTCTGAATAGAGTATCCACAATCAAATATCTTGGTGTTATGCTAGATCATCGACTATCCTGGCACCCACATGTAGACTTCGCCAGTTCTAGAATTCGGAATGAATTATTTGGATATTTAAAATATTAAGACACGTAACAACTAAAAAACTATTAATCCAAATCTATCTCGCCTTAGCACAATCGATACTGGGATACTGCATCTCCGTATGGGGTGGTGCATCAAAAATGAAATTCCTTCAATTAGAAAGAGCGCAGAGATCCTTGTTAAAAGTTATATTTTTTAAGCCGTTTAGATTCTCTACTGAGAGAATATACAACTACTGTGAATTATTAACCGTTCGAAAGCTATATATACTCCAAAGTACTTTAAAAGTGCATAAAGTCACCACTTTCTCAAGTAACTCGAATCAACATAATAAAAGAAGAAATGTGACGGCATATATTCCTCCTATGAGAACAAAATTTGGAAATAGCCAATTTTCAAATAAATCTAGATTTTTATATAATAAAATAAACAAAAAAATATATATTAATCCTTTATGTATTTATCGATTTAAGAAAATATTAACGGCCTGGTTACTATCTTTGAATTACGACGCAGCAGAAACTTTAATGGATCTTAATATATAAACACGCACTCATATGCCTACACACACACACACAAATTCACACACACACACACACAGAACACGCGCGCGCGCACACATGTACACCCACTTACACACGTACCCACTCATGCACGTACATGAACCCTCAAACAAACCTTTTGCCCGTCCTTCTATTAATTCCTTAATTTAAAATTAAGTTAGTTACGTTTAAACTTATATATATACCTGCAAAGATTTTGTATTAAATTGTTATAGTTTTAGTTAATATTGTAGTGATATTTATTTCTACAAATGTATGAAGTATTATGGAAAAGCAGCGCCTCCTTACACAAGTACTAGTGTTTTACTAGTAACTTACTAGATTGGTCTCATTTCTTCACATGTAGCTAAAGAAAATGTGAAACTGAAATAAATATATATATATATATATATTTTATTCAAATCCGTCCAGTACTTTCAAAGATATGCTTCGACAAACATACTAACATATAATATAATTAAAACTCATACATAGACACTTCTTATGATACTATTATTTTATGACGCAATGTTTCAAGTTATACTCCTATTGGCGCGATAAACCGACACTTCAAATAAGATAGTTAATGTTTTAGTTTTATAATTATGTACATTTTTTTTAATGATATTTTAATAAAAAATATTTAACTAGATACTGCGTTATAACGAAAATTTCTTTCGATTTATTAAATACTTTTTTTCTATTATTAGTGTCGTTTACACAAACAAGATAATACGAAGAATATAATTATCAGAAAGATTATTTATCTTGTTACGCCAAAAGAGTATAACTAACTCTTACGTACGTACATAAGTACACACACACATATATATTTCAATTTATAGAGAAGTAAAAAAAAAATATTTTATACTATTTTTTTGATTATCTATATTTTAGCGGTATTTTAGCAAACTATTCGGATATTCTTATTAAAATACTCATTCAAAAAACAAAAAGTTTTTATTAATGGTAGATTAAATACAATAATTATTTATTTAGTTATTTTTAGGATTTATAACTATAAACTTTTGAAGTATGAGGTGAAGATATTTCACTTCCTGACGGCGTCGCTACTGTACTGGACTCGGGGAATAACCTGAATTTAACATGTATCATTTATTTATTTATAAGCTTAAGTTTATATTTTCAAGTGAATATATTTGAACATTATACATTTAAATGTCTAAATCTAAAACCTATAAATTGTTACATTAGATTTCCTTTAAATTTCATAACTATGCTTAATTAAGTGGCGCAACGGTAGGCACAGCGTGTGACTATAAACGAGACGATTGCGGGTTCGATTCCCATTCGGAGCAATGATTGAATGATTTTCTCGCTCTGACAACCAGACAAAACGCGGCGTTGATTTCCACCAATGTCCACACGCAATGTCCTGAAAATTAGGCAGGGGATGGTAAACGGAGTTTTAACACTAGATTTCGTCTGCCTAACTTGATATATGCGGAATACAAAGTGAAGTTAAAAAAACAAACAGTAAATTCTATTTTTTTTATAAACGTGATAATTTTGTTCATTTATATAATATTTACGTTAAGATGACTTCGAGATAACTTCGACATAATGCCATTGCAAAGGTTAATGAACGAACTTCTCTCATATTATAAATTATTAACGTACGAGTATTGTCGCGCGAAGTATCACATTATTTATATCTCATACTTTTATTGTATATTTTTTAGTTTCAAATACCTCACGAGTATGCAGAGAGTTCTTTTGTTGAGACACTCCGCACCGCTTTCCATTCTTTCTAACACTGAATATTAAGACTACTATAATACTACTATCATATTTATGTTCTAACTATAAATAAGACGAACGAAACAAAATATTTTAAGTCTAAATTCTCTGTGTAATGTTACCGCTTAGCCCGCGAGCATTGTTCGGCCAAGTGTTCAAACGAGGGCAGCGTGTGCGGCGCGGCGCTGCGCAGCGCCAGGTAGGGTGCGCCGGCGCACACCGCGCGGCGCGTCTGCGCTTGTGGAACAGTACATTAACAAGCCGTAGTTGCAATACGGTGACGGAGTCGTGGCCGCTCTGAAGTCAGCTCTAGATGACTACGCAGACTTTGAATATTTTCTTCCCGAGTGTACTTTGCACAAAAGTTCAAAATGCCTAACATCAGGGCGGCCACGACTCGTCAACCGTACTGAACGTGTTTCAAGTTGTCTATTATAGTATAGCGTGAAGTAACCATACAGTCTAAAATAACAACGACACCTTAAGGCACGAGTATCGTACATAAAAAATTACTAAACTTAAATTTCAAGTCAGCATATTGCTCATTTTGTATAAAAGGAACTACAAATATAAATTTGTAATAATTTTTTGTATACATAAAAAAAACTATTTTTCAGATTTTTTTCTTCATTTGTACTGGAGGTTCTCACTTGTTGCCAATCTTCGTAACTCTAGGTCAATCGAAAATACACGAACATTTTCATACAGAATGGCAAAAACGGTACATAAATTAAGTAATAATATTACGAATCTAGTATTTGAGATCTGGATATAGTTATAGGAAGAATGCTATATCGATTTCAGTTTAGGTTTAAGGATATTAAATTATTTTGGATTACCTTTCAGTTTCGTATAATTTCCGTTACGGAATATTTTTTTAAGAAATCTGTAATAAGTAGGTGATATGTAACCTACAAGGTTATCACTTAGTATTAAAATTAGTGGTTTATGAAGTAACTTTTATAACTATATTATTATAAAAGAAAATGCTGCTCACTTAGTAGGTTCACAGATAATCTTTGGAAAAAACGAAACTATTATAGGATTAATTTGTTGTTGATCTGCATGTCCGTCTTTCAAGAGCAGAGAGATCTTTAGATCGCGCGCTGAAAATAATATCAAATATCCAGGTCTCAATAGTTATGACAATTAATTTTAAGAAATTTTATCCTTAAACACGGAATGCGTTTACTTAGAACCTCATTTTTACTGTGTTTCAAGGAACTGCAGATTTATTTTAGATCTGCAGAAAAAATATCTGGACAACAGGACAGACCGATAAATGAACAACAAAGTGATCTTATAAGTGTTTTTTTTTTGTTAAAACCCTAAAAAAAGCATAAATGTATACCTCTCGTTTACCCTTAGATTTAAGTATTTTTTTCAGTTAATATTACATTTTTTTTATTTATGCGTAATGTTTATAGGAGACACTATTTTTTTCTATGAAATTAAATATCAGTCAAGTAGCCATTAATTAATATAATATTACAGGTAATAAATACTTACAGTTTCTTTATTATTCTCCATTTCATATAGTTTCTTGTTTAGGTCGTGTTTCAAGCCTTGCATTAGGACGAAATTCTTTTTTAAAATTCCTTGAAGACCTGTAGTGGTATGCCGCTTTTATTATGCTTTAAGTTATAGACCATTAGACTTCAAAATACTTAATTTTTCATAATGTTTGAAATACTAATCAGGAAAATTTTGGAATTACAAAAAAACCAGTGTGGTTTAACAAGATGCATGGTAAATCTTTCAAAATTTCATCTTTCTTTCTTTAAAACTTTAAACAGTTTTTTATAAATATTTAAAGATATGCTAATAACTTTTCTCGATAAATGGGCAATCCAACACAAAAAAAAACAATTAAAACCAGTAGGTCCTGAGATTAGTGTGTCCAACCGAAACAACATTTCAGCTTTACAATACTAATACATTGTAGATACCTGCTTTATCCAATAGTTCATCGAGATCTTGTAACGGATATTCTGCCTTAACTGGCGCAAGTAGTGAAGGAGATTGTGGTGGTGGTGCAGATACGAGCGTGCATGCAAGTGGTTCTGTATTAAAATTTTTTTTTAGTTATATACTTGTCACAGAATATGAATACGGAACGTCAAGTTGTTTGACTTGGGTGTATTCAAAGGACGGCAACACTGCCAGTTGTCAATGTCAATTGTCAGCTTTTAGGAAAATGGGGCGAATGACGCGTCGTTCTTATAATAGTGGGAACGAGCGATGCGGACTTCACTTCTCTTTCAAGTGGCATAATTACTTATGATTTTTTACAATTATATATATGCATATATATTTATTATTCATTTCCACGAGTGGGAATCGAAACCACGATCGTCGGGTTTAGACACACGTTGTCCCACTGTATCACGACGGCCTTTTTATAGCCTAATGCAGCGTCCCATTCAGAAACCAATTGAAATATATATATATATACAGAATTTCATTCAAATCAGTCCAACCATTTATGAGTATTAGGTTGACAAGCACACATACTTAAGAATTAAATATTACTAGCATCCGGCCTGGGGCTTCGCCTGCCTGAACTACACGATTACTTGCTTTTTTGGTGGGTAGACACAACAGTGAATAGACGTATTTTTTTTTATTGCTCTTAATTATTCTTTATTAAATAATAATAAGTGTACATATGTGTTAATAGTTTGATACCTGTGCTAAGTTGAATATTACTAAACTTTCTCACACACTTTCTGCACTAAATAAATAACAATGGAGACACCAGTGGACCAGCTTCTCAAGAGTATGGAGGAACTCTCCTCTATATTTTCTACACGAATGGGCGAGTTTGAAAAAAACTTGTCTCAGCCGGGTTCCTCAGCTGCCACAACCACTACAAAGGCCTTATCCACAGAATTTTACACCTTTAAGGCTTTTGTTTGGAAGACACTGGGTTTACTAAAATCACAGATGGAACTTGTTGTGCTTGGTATGGACCGCCTGGAGACACAATCCAGAAGAAAAGTTCTTCTTTTGCATGGTGTAAAGGAGGATAAGGAAGAAAATGTGATGCATAAAATAATGGAAGTGTTATCTAGCCAAATGAAGATGTCTGATGTAAGGTCTGCAGCTATTGAATCTTGTCACAGACTGGGCGCTAAAAAGGACTCTTCTCGACCCATCCTCGTTAGATTCACTAGTTTGCAGGTCCGCTCCAACGTGTGGAAGGCTAAAACATCATTGAAGGGT
>DWLH01001917.1:0-11724 GCA_018249795.1 Heliconius telesiphe telesiphe | reverse complement strand
AATGCACCAAAAACGCATCGTTTTTGGTGCATTTTGTGCAGTCGTCCGTCTGCGTTTTTTATTAGGCGTTTTTATTGCGTTGCTTTGAAGGTTGACGTTTTCTGTACCATACACCTTCAAGAGACCATAGATTTCACAACTTCACGTTGTATCCCGCACACAGCAAGGTAAGCAGAGGGAACCTAGTGTTAAGACACACCGTTACCCACTTTCCGCCGAGCTCCGGAGGCATTGCGTGTTGAATGGCGACACTCAACTCCTCGCTTTTGCCTCGACACCAGAGCGAAGAAATGAAAATATAAATAATAAGTTCATTGATTTTCCCTATTATTATACATTTTAAATGAAACTAATAAACCGGATTAATCGCATATATTTAGTATTTATAACACAAGTAGTAAGTAGATTGAGATGTTATTCGTCTGTCAGTTGACATAATTATTATAGCAAACTACCGCCAATGATTTCTTAATTACTACTTACTGCCATGGATTCCTGCTGAATGAGCTGACTGTACCTTGCCCTCTGGTATGATGGGTTTGAGACTTAAGAGATGAGTGGGTGAGTTATGAGTGGGTACCCAGGTGATAGAAAGTTTCCAGCAAAAATATTATATGATGGATCTGAAAAAAAAACATTTTCCTTTTCATATAATTGTACATTCCCCAGAGCTATTACGGGTACTTTCTATTTCGCCGTAAAAAGATATTGTTTGTTTTATTCATTTTAAGAAACTAACTTTTATCCCCAATGAATAATATTAGCTCAATGGAAGTTCTGTCATATACATTGAAAAGAAATATACCATAACGATAACCTATATTTTTTTATGTCTAAATTTATTGACGAAAACAGGAAAACTAAATGACAATTATCGTACATGTATAATATATAAATGGGATAAATCGTATAAATAATCGTATATGTATAAGTAAAATTGAAGGGTCTTTCTGTGATTTGTGTGTGAGTAACTATATTTTACTAAGTAATTATATTTTTTTCTTTGTTGAGTTTTCTATACAGCAGATTGATGGTTCTGATTTTCATAATTAATATATAAGCTCTTACAAAATTACTTTGAACACTGTTGACTTGGTCCCTTTTTTAGCATTATTTATTTTCCTTTTGGTCACTTACCAGACAAAGTTCATGTAGTTTTGTTTGTTTCTCAACATTTTTTTTTGATTTGTAAAACGCTGGTTTAAACGTATTTATGATTATTCCACAGTTGTTAGGAATTAATATTATTCTTATGAGACCCATCGTGGCAAAGGGGCATAAGCCTGTGACTGTAAACGCGACAGATGGTTGGTTCGATTGACACTCGAGGAAATGCAATGTTTAATATTCGTTCACTGGCATTTGTAATTAGGCAAAGCGCGGTGTTTAATACCGCCACTCAATACGCATTGCTTCCAGAATTCGGCGGGTAACGGAAGTCTTAATAGGAACGGAGTGTCATAACACTAGGTTCCCAGGGTCCGTCTGCCTACCCTGCTATGGGCAAGATACAGCGTGCCATTATAATTTTCGTTCTCATTTTAAATTAAGACCAAATTGCAGCGCACAATGTCTGTTAAAGAAATGAAAAACAACAGGATAGATTTTTAAGAATAAGTTTTTAGGATAAGCACTATGCGATACAGACGCGGAAGACGAACATCAAATTTAAGCAACTTAAAGGAGACTGAAACTTTTGGGCCAAAACGTAGAGTTGAAATGTGGTCTAAAAAATTACTATTTTTTTATTTTTAGAATAGCAAATAATAATTTAATTGTGAATCTTGAAGTGGAGAAAAATGAAAAAATAAGTTTTAGATCCTTAATAGATTAAAATCAATTATATTTTCAATGAGCGATGTGACAGCTGATTGACAATGACACCTTGTCTAATGATTTTTTGCATTTTTTGCTTCTCTCATTACGTTCGTGTCGATGCTTTTTGAGTACTTTCCCGTTTGTTTGATATTTCTATTACTATTTCAACAACCACTGCTTTGTTTTTCACGGATTTTGACTTTGCCTACTTTGTACGACTTTGTCTTTTGGATCTAACGACCGCCACGCTATGGATATGAATCGCTGTGTGAATTGTGGGATAGCCACTGGACACTACAATACCCTAGTCCGATGACCTTTAGATGATGAACACCACCACCACCTGGTTACTTAGAGGTGTGATGTAATCCCGATATATAAGCAGGAAAATATATTTCTGTTACATTTTAGTTGACAGCTTTCGTAGAGGAAGGGAAGCTATTGCTATAAAATACTAAAATACTGCAATTGTATTGTAGGAAGACGAATGGTAGGCTGCTGTGCTCATGTTATGAGTATTATATGGTACCTTAGTTGGGCTAGGTACCAAAATAATTTGGTTTCACCTGCACACTTCTTAGATGACATTTTAATAATAATAGTAGAAGAATAAAATGTTCATTAAAATGTGTTTTATTTATAAATAATAAACATTAATGCTAAAACAACTTAGGAATCACATATTTTATAGAAGTTGATGTTCAGCGAAATTGTTACCTCACCTCACTTTTATCAAATCTCTAATAACTCAGCTCTCCGATTGCCAAAATCTATATAGTTTTCAGGGAGGGAATGATGTATCTAAATCTATTAAATCATACAATTTTCATCGCTTTACATTCTGGGCCCAAAAATAAATGGAATAGCTTCAGTCTCCTTTGATGTTATTGCAGTTCCAACTAACCTAACAGAATGTGATAAAAAAATCATAACAGGTTTGTTAAAATACTTATTTAGAAAACAAAAAAATTTGGACGTAGCGGGACTCGAACCTGGGCCTCCTGGACACTGACTAGATAAAAAAATATATACGTTTTCTAAATAAGTATTTTTCTTTCCTAAGTGTGGATTAACACTTTAAAAATGAAAAAAAAATGTTTGTTAAAAATTCGACATTAGAGCAACTTATAACTGGGTTCTGCATTTTGAAAAATAAATAAAATGTGTACGAAAAATGTAAAAACATATTATGTTAATTTGTTGGCATTCATTAATTTTTGTATTGTTATACAAATAAAGAAGAAATTGGAACAAGATAAAAAGTCTGAAGCATCATTATGGCATTGTCATGTTAATAAGAATACCTACTTAGCTAGTGGACATAACGAAAAAGACGACATACTTTCCACGTTCTCATCATTCTCCATTTTAATTATTATTATCGATATCTAAATATTTAAGTTCATTTTCAAAATTAATTCGATTTTATTGTCATTATTTGATATCTTATTCGAGTTTTCGTGTCTTTTGAACAACAAATATTTCCACATTGAAAAAATATTTTTCTGTATGATCAAGCAAGACAAATAAAATTATTTTATATTTTACGGCATTTATATAAGACTTATAGATGCAATAGGAAAAAACAAATAAATTCATTTAATATTATTATACAAGTCATGTCCGCGTGCAATCGTGGCAAGAATATTAGCTTGGTTCATTCGTTGAATCGAAATCACGATGCTTTGGCGAAAAGTCCGCTGTTTTCTCATCGGAGAGGCGATATTTACAATTATTTATTAATATGAAATTTAAATTATTCTTTGGATTTGGAATTAATTAAAAACTTTATTTATTCATTGGAAAAGTCTTATTATATTATTCTTATTGGTTAACGTTAAAATTGGTTTAGATAAAAGTCGAGTAACTTAATTTAACGGTTTCGATTTTTATAAAGGTAATATGGATATAGGTAGGTATGGAAGTGCCTTCTGCGCGTGCTCCTTTTACGAATGCAGCATATAGAGTAAAATATTTCAAACTCGTATCTTAAAAAATAATCAAAATTCTATCAAATCCATTAATAAACGCCGGTTTTAAATGCCGAGGGTGGTAATAATCCGGTCGAGTCGGCCCATACGTGCTGCCATTGCTGGCGACGTGACTGTCCCACACGCACTTTATTAAGTATATACGTATTATGGATATAAGAAATACATATATGCAGGCATTTAATAGGAATCTTTCTATTTACTTTCCCCAAGGACCTGTCTTGTGCTTTAAAAGATATTTTCGGTTTAGTCATAAATTATATTTGAATGGCAAACAGTCGGTACTTAGCGCTTCCATATTTTCCTTTTCAACCAAATTACGCGTTAAAATACATGCTCTCTATCAACAAAACTGTCATTAAAGTAAGGTTAAACTAAATATGTGAAACAGTTTATTTCTAAAGACCTTGCAAATAAAATTATTAAAATTTTAAAGAGCATCTCAACAACAATATATTATATTTTCAACCGATTCGTTTTCTCTTTGAAGTCGACGTATACAATTAAATAATGACTTGTAACAATGCTTCTAAGAAAAAGTATCACAAGAAAATAAACGTTGAATCGAGTTTTTAATCATACTTCACGTTTCTGTTATTTCCTTTACAATTTATTTAAAACTCCTAATTAGAATTGAAGTTAAATGAATGAATAAGTAGATAATGTTAATGAAATAATAAAAAGTACCTTTTTAATGCATTACTTGTTTAAAAATTGTAAGAGTTATTAGTGACCAGACCTTGTGGACAAATTCTAATACAACTAAACTAAAAAAAAGGATTGATATGATGTAACATTCCTCAAAAAATGGACTTTCTAGCACTAAAGAATTCGCATCAATCGTTTCTGAAATTAGTGTGTTCAACCGAACATAATCTTCTGCTTTCTAATATAGATGTTTAAAAACGAGCTTTTCCCCCAAAAAAAATCGTAGATTCTTCTTATTAGCTTTTTCTCTATATTTTTTTTACATTATTTCAACATGATTAGGTACACAATAGACCCTTGATGATTCCGGAAAATTACCAACGAATATTTTTTATTTGTACTCATAACTCATTCAGATGAAAATCTATTATTGTATCTTTGAAGTAAATAAAATAAATATCTGTTGGTGATTCAGTTCTATTTTTTTTCTTAAGAATCAATCTGAACGTTAATGTAACAGAAAAATGTAGGGAAATTATTTATTTGCTTATGCTACCCTCCCATCAGATCATTTGCCGCAATTCAAGGCAGGGGGAATCTAGTGTTAAGACACTTAGTTCTCCACTTTCTGCCGAATTCTGGAGCATTGCGTGTTGAGTGGCAGAACTCAACGCCGCGCTTTGCCTCGACAACAGAGCGAAGAAATGGAAATATAAATTTAAGTAAATATTTCATTTCCTCGAGTGGGAATCGAATCCACAACCAGTCGGTTTTACAGTCACACTTTGTGCCCCTGCGCCACGACTGGCCTCATATATATATAAATATTATGAAAATTTCACTTAATCATTAGGTAAGAAAGCCTTAAGCCTTAATGTCGTACATATATGTGTTAACTACAACTATGTTTAAGACAATCATTTTATATTCCTACCAGTGAGCCAGCAGATCCTTTTTCGATTCAGATTCCTTGCCCGGAAATGACGCTAATTTCTTATAGTTTAGCTGGTCACTTACAGTACACCACCCAATGAAAGATAAGCCCAAAATTTCATTTAAATGAGCCTATATCTATAGATCTATAATAATATGTACAATAAGTGTAAAGTAGATTAAAAACTTCTGGTCTATTTGGTAAAGATGAAATATATAATTCTATCTTGAGGCGTTGCCAACGCCACCTTTGCAAGTAACAATAGCAGCTTATTAACCGACTTCTGTAAGAAAAAGAGGTTATCATTTCAACTGTATTTTTTTTACATAAAAAATACAGTTGAAATGTTTGTTAACAAAAAACAAACATTTGTTACCTCAGTACTTTTACTCGTTGAATTGATTTTTATGGTTTTTTTTATTTGAAAGTTAGCGTTTAACGTGTGATTAATTTTTTTTGGTTTTTGGTCTATTTCTGACAATGGTATTTATGAGTTAATCACATATGTAAGTCTTAAATTTGCATACTGTGTGCGCGCGACAAATGAACAAATAACTCAATATCACCGGATCCGGTTCAATTTGTTTTTTTTTTGGTAAAAAATATAATTATTCTGTAATATTATAGTTACAAGGAAAAACATTGTTACATAAAAATGGTGCCTGAAGTAAAATTCTTCATCATTGCATTTCTTTATCAACTCCAAAAAAAGAGTATTTTCTCATTTACTACTACTACTACTTATTACTACTTATTTATTTTCTACCGACTTCAACAAATGGAAAGGTTATATTTTATAATATTTTTTATGTATGTTCTTGTCAACATGCCAAAATGCGAGTTGATTTCTAGTTGTATTATTTTTATATACCGAAAAAGATTATACAACACAAAGTAATATTGCAAAATTCCAAGTAAAAATGTTCAAAATAATATGTTGACATCCTGCCATGTCGTTTCCCTATTCCCTGTTCAAAGTAAACTCGCAATTCTATTATAAGCAATCTTAATTAAACACATGCTAACTGCCACAATGGCACGTCAGTACTAGTACGTTATTGTTTTAAACTGAATACACGCTTTATCCCGCATATTGCAGTAGGCAGAGAGATCCTAGTGCTAAGACACTTCGTTCCCAACTTTCCGCCCAAATATCAATGACGAACCTACTGAATGGCGGAACTCAACGTAGCCCTTTTTCTATTAGAACAAGGAAATGATAATAAATCATACCCACTAGTGGTGATCAAACTAAAAACCTTCTCAATTACAGTCCTACTACGTAACGATGGTCTTAATTATATTATTATTGTTTTTTTTTCATTTGTTATTATGTCATCTATGTAAAGGTAGTCATGCAATGCGAATCCCTGACCACCCAATAAGTATCAATGCGCACTATGATTGTTCACACGTAGTCAGCAGAAGATAAGGCACGTTCATTACCAGTTGTTATTGTATCAATTCAATAACTAGGGTGGTCTCTATGTAGAGCCAAACAGAATTAAGTAGAGTTTAAGTTAGTCCTAAGCCAGCTGTCTAATAAAGAAGTCGTTTTAAAAAAAATCTAATTCTTTTTTTGAAAAAACTGCTAGCGCTCCGTCGGTATTTGAGTGGCGCAGCCGGTAGGATGCTCGTCATCCTGCTGCATGCTTCGCGCTTAATAGAGGTCCCGAAATTTGGCCTTGCGCGTTACAGTACTGCATCAAACGGATATCCATACGAACCAAAGAAATAACTACAACCAACGGCGGGCGCTTCAGAACGAGACAGCGGCTGATTCAACGGAGGATATGTGTGGCTTGTGAGTAGTTTACTTCACTATCTCCTTTTCCCATATCTTTTCCATTTTTTTATTTTATGTATAGTAATAAGTATTATGGGTCGAACATTATTAAATTGTTAACTGATTTTCGGTATAAACACAATAAAATTGGTGTTTATATTTCGATATTTAATTGATTAAGTAATTTTTCCGTATAAACGCACTAGAATCGGTGTTTATAATATAATATTAAAAGAAATATTTTATGAAAAAGTTATAAAGAAATTTGAAATAAGTGATATAATTGCTTAATTATTTTATTTTATTTTATATTAAAATTTATTTGTATTATTTTTATTTAATTATATTAAGTTTAAATTTTTGTAATAAAAATGACCGAGACTAGGGGAATTATCTGTCCCATTGGAAATCCCTAAAGTAATACCAAAATTTGACGGAGATGAAAAACTTTTAAATTTATATATTAAAAAGTGTGAATATGTATTGAAATGTTACGCGTCGGAATCTAACCCGGTACAAGATTTATATTTATTTCACGTATTATCAAGTAAGCTTGTCGGTAAAGCTGCTCAACTTTTAAGCGAGCGACAGGATAAAGAGTCCTGGACGGAATTAAATATTCAATATTTCGGCGATCAGCGTTCCAAAGAATGCATTGCAATAGAGCTTGAGACTTTGAAAATAAATAATAACGAATCATATTTAGATTTTTGTAACCGTATTCAGCAGGTTAAAAGCACTTTAATCGCGAAAGTTAATACAATATCGGATCCTCACATTAGAATAAGTAAAATCACTATTTATGATAACTTGGCATTAAACGTTTTTCTCTACAATTTGCCTGAGGACCTCATACGTATTGTTAGGCTCAAGGATTGTTCAACGCTTGAGAATGCACTTTCCACAGTATTGGAAGAAGTTAATTTCCAATTTCAATATATGATAATTCTAGAAGTGAAATGTTCAGAACAAATGTAAATAAGTCGCAATTACCATCTTCACATAATCCGTATGTAGAAAAATTCGGTTTAAAATCATTTTTACCATCAAATAATATAAATCATACACAACATTAAAATTTTGGCGATCAACTAGCACCACAATTTAAATTCGGGATACCATCGCAAGCTCAGACATCATTTGGAGCTAGACAACCTACTCAATACTTTCGTTTTAATACACCTAGCTATAACTCTGAAGGTTATAAGCCTAATTTTGGTTTACCTCAAGGTTATAGGCCGAATTTTGATCAAATGTCCCAACAATAGAAACCTGCATTCAACCAAACTCAACCGAACCAATTTAAATTTGGAATACCACCCCCACAAAAGCCATTAAACTCAAATGCGCACAGCATTACCAATGTCTAGGCCGAACCCAGCTTTTAATAATAAAATCGAAGTTTACACAGAGAGTTAAAATGATTGCCATTGTTACGACGCTTATGAATCAAGCTATGACGTGATTTACAAAAATGGGCGTCAAAATACGAATGCTGATGCTTTATCTAGAGTTAAAATTAATGCTTTAGGAAAAAGCAAAGAAAACTTTTCAGTAAATGTCAATGTCGACGGAGCGGAAATGCAAGCACACCGTGACCCTAATAAATCACCTAAAACTGGCCAAAAGGTAAAACAAAATAAATCGCCTAACAATCCTATATCTCTTTATTATGACTCGTAAAAAACTATTACCATTTCTTCTACAATATGCAACACAGGGTCGAGTTTGCAAATATAATATAATAATTCAATTGTTCAAAAAGGGATCAGTGAACATTTTTGAATGTACAGAGCGCGTACGTAGTATATGTTGAAAACGAAGACGAACAAAGACAAATTATTGAAAAGTATCACATAGGTAAAAATTGCCACCGTGGTATAAAAGAAACGGCAATACACATTAAAAGATCTTATTTTTGGCCTAACATGGATATAACAGTCGCAGCAGTCATTAATGCATGCGAGACATGTAAAAAGATGAAATATGATCGTAAACCATTAAAACCTGTAATGCAGATGACACAAACGCAAAATAAACCTTTTGAGGAAATATTTATGGACGTATTCAAAATTGAAGGAAGGTGTTTCTTAACATTAATTCATTCAGCAAACTAGGACAAGCAATTGAAATGCCTAATCAATCAGCACCAGAGGTCATTAGAGCCCTAATCAAATATTTTACCTTTTACCGCACCCCTTGCAAAATTAGCTCAGATTCCGGAACAGAATTCAATACTGACAGACGCAGCGTCTAAAATGACATATCATCCAATCTGTGACGGGTTTCCTTTCAAAGTAATATTTGGTCATACTGAATCTAAAAGCCCTTTTGACACAAAAATAGATAAAGTTTACAAAAATTTATGCAATTCTTGTTGCGTGACCATCTTAAAAAGACTAAATTTCTTTACAAGAATATAAAAAAGGCGGGGAAGCAGAATTTCAAATTAAGGTGATGAAGTTTTCTTAAGGGGAACTAATATAAGACGTAGTAAGGATAAGCCTAGATATAGTAAGGCAATAGTTACCGACTTACATAGGAATATGTTAAAATTACAAAGAAATAACCGTGAGATAAGAGCCCCAATAAAGGATATAAAACGTCCTTCACAGACACATCCTGATCGTCCTGCTGATCCTGATCGCAGCGAGCCGATCGCGGGCCCTTCAAATTTAGTCTCTTAAGGATGTACCAGGTATCCTTCCCGTCAAGGAGTAATGCAGTAATTAGTCGAGAAAAATGGACACTAATTAAAATTTTAAACTTAAGTAATATTCAAGAGGATTTAATTATAAACATAAATAAACTAGAAGACTTAAATAGAATTGTAGACGTTAACTTTAACCGTACATATATTAATACAGTATATTTTCATTTTAAAATTCAAGTAGATTATATTAAAAATATCATCTTAGATAAGTATAAACAATTAGTTCCTAGCTTTAGATTTAAGAGAGGTCTTATTAATACACTAGGAAGCGTTATTAAAATGATTACAGGAAATTTATATTACCAAGACGCTCAGCATTATGATCAATTAATCGGAGATATTAGATAGATATTAGGAGATATTAGGAGATACATAACAAAGTATTTCTAATTCAAAAATAACTCTAATCACTGATTTTATAGAAAATCTTAGTAATTGGTCCACGTCAGTTCATAATAATATAAATCAGTTAAATGAAAATCTTAATACTATCGCAATCCGAATTGGATAACATTAAAATGCAAGAAAAATTAGAATTTAGTCGTAACATGATTTTACACACATATTCGGTCATAATTTTCAGAGTCTCTTTAGTAAGTTGAATGAAATAGAAACAGCAATAGCTTTTAGTAAACTTAAAATTTTACATCAATCAAAATTATTAATTCAGAGGAATTGTTAAATATATTAGAAAGCATTGGAAAAACGGAAAGATTGGCATTCGAAGTTAGTTTACATAATCTCGTGAAAATTGAACAGACTATAACTATAAAAGCATACTGTAAAGAAGATCAGTTAACTTTTCAATTAGAAATTTCGCTTATAGAGAAAGAGACCCACACGTACTATAAATTGTATCCTATCCCTATTTTCCGTGATCATAATACTTACATTATCCTTCCTAAATATCCTTATATGATAGTGAATGGATTAGACTCCAAGCCACTCGCCGAGCCCTGCATGCCTACAACATTCGCTAACTTTATATGTTATGAAGATTTTAGCAGCCAAATTGTGGAAGATCCTTGCATTAAGGACATAATGAAGTATGCAACAAATCTTAGCTCCTGTGAGCTTACACCTGTTAAACTAGGCAATATTCTTATACAGCATATGCTGCCTAACAGTTGGATCATGCTCGTAAAAGACGATACTCTACTCCAGCAACTATGCGGAAATGAGGTTTTCCAACAATATATAAACGGAACATATATAATTACACTAGAAGATTACTCATTTAAAATAACAATTGATAAATATATTCTAAAACTACATGGTCACCAAAGGGAATTCATAAAATATCCCAAGTTACCAGTGATAAGACAACCGCATATTAACGAAATTAAAATGCAGCAAAGAGACCCGATAGTGATGGAGGATATGAATGTGGAAAACATGCGGTTATTGGTGAAATCTGTTAAAAGTTTAATGAAAATGAAATCAGTGAAATAAGTCTATAGTGTCAGTGTCTGGACGATTATATTGTATTTAGTAAAAGTAAAAGACGATACTCTACTCCAGCAACTATGCGGAAATGAGGTTTTCCAACAATATATAAACGGAACATATATAATTACACTAGAAGATTACTCATTTGAAATAACAATTGATAAATATATTCTAAAACTACATGGTCACCAAAGGGAATTCATAAAATATCCCAAGTTACCAGTGATAAGACAACCGCATATTAACGAAATTAAAATTCAGCAAAGAGACCCGATAGTGATGGAGGATATGAATGTGGAAAACATGCGGTTATTGGTGAAATCTGTTAAAAGTTTAATGAAAATGAAATCAGTGAAATAAGTCTATAGTGTCAGTGTCTGGACGA
>DWLH01001916.1:0-11725 GCA_018249795.1 Heliconius telesiphe telesiphe | reverse complement strand
ACGTACGCCAGTAAAAACATACGTACCCAGGGAAACATAAATACCCCGGAATTGCTACCGATGTGGGGGCCACGTGTAATTATAATATCGTTAGTAGACAAAATATTTTGCCTGGTTCATTGTGGTGCTGTCTTTTTGGGAAAACGAAAACAGTCATGTTTTCATTTTCCCATTCCAGCTATAAGTTTAAAAAGGGACACTCGGCTTAGCTTCACGCTGTATCCCGCATATAGCAAAGCTAAGGAGCATAGTGTTATGACACTGCTTTCGCCAGGTGCCGAAAAATTTCGAGATATTGCATTGTGAGAGGCGGAGTTTAACGCCGCGCTTTGTTTTGTTAGTCCGAGTGGAAATCGAATCGGCGTCGTCAACAGTTTTGTTTTTGCAAAAGAGCAAATATGTCATAATAGCCTTGTTTATTAAATACATCATTAATAATGTTTAAGTAATTTCATTTCATAGAAAACAATTTGATAATTAATCACTCTGTTCTTAGCTTTTTCGACGATCTTAAGCTTTTTTTAAGCATTCCATTGTTTTTGGTTAGCAGCCAAGACATAAATAACACTATATACAAAATATATGATTACCTAATCTGATTAATTTTCTTTTTCATTTCTTTCTTTTCAATCTAAAATTAACTTTTACATATCGTACAAAGCCACGTGCAATTATAACCTTGTTACCAAACACAATATTTGGACCGTACATTATAGTGTTGAGTTTGCGGGAATGCAATTATAGTGTAGTTACCTAAACTTTAATAAATGCTTAAGTCACGTGCACTCAATACGAATTATGTAATAGGATTATTTTTAGGGTTCCGTATCTCGAAAGGTAACGGAACCCTTATAGGATCACTTTGTTGTACGTCTCGGCCAAATATGTCAAGATTGCGTTGAGATATACAGCTAAAATTAATATCAAATATTTAGGTCTACGGCCCCTTAGAGCACTGATAAAAGATAGGAGCATACTCTATACATTGATTTCGCTGCGTTTCGTATGAAATTCGTCGCGTTATAAAAATCTATAGAATACTTCTGTGGACCTACAGTTTTGAAAACTTACAAAACAAATAAACGAAAAATTCCGAACATTCAACATTTATAGGTATATCATAGATAAAAATCATTACAAATCTATATTTATATTTCAGCTTCACGCTGTTTACATTTTATGCATATAAAATGAGTGCATGCTCGTTGTTGATGATATAAAAAGCCTTTTGTGTCATAGGGCAGGCATATTAGTAACATATTTTCGGGAATACACTTACGAGCGCATACCCAACAGTTAGACTGTTTTTGAGTACTATACTTAAAAAATCCAATTTAAAAAAGAATGACAAAATCTCAATAAATAAGTTTATAAATAGTTAAGTAAGTTTATAAATACTAACACCAAAGTTGATGTGTGGATTGAGCTACACCCCCCTGTATATATATATATATATATATAAATTTAATACCTAATTCTATTCTATTCAATCATGAATAGAATAGAATTAGGTATTAAAATTTCAGGCCAGTTGTGGCGCAATGGCACAAAGTGTGTCTGTTAACGCGACTGGTTGTAGGTTCGATCCCCACTCGAGGAAATGAAATATTTATTTAAATTAATGTTTCCATTTCTTCGATCTGGTGTCCAGGCAAAGCGCGGCGTTGAATTCCGCCACTCAACACGCAATATCTCCAGAATACAGCGGAAAATGGGGAACGGAATCCTGCGGAATACACCGTAAAGCTGATTTCTATTAAAATTTCAAATTCCCAATAGCCTTTGTTAGATTTTTCCGGGTATCTAAAGTATTGTCGGGCGAAAGAAATCCTTTTGCAAGTCTCACTTGTGTATGTACATACATATGTTACGGCCTTTGAATGCTTGGATGGTTACTTAAAGAAAATATTTTTACTCAACGTTTTCTTTATTCGTTATTATTCTTGTACTGTTCTTTTCTTTAGAAATTCCATACATTTTTTTCTTATGTTGTTTATTGTGATACAACATAAACATATAAAAAAAAGGTTCATTCTTTAGTATTTTTTTTTTATTTTTGCGATTACTTAAACATTTTATATTGGTATTTCTCTAGTGGTTTTACTTGTGTGCTGAACAAGATTTCAAATTATATAAACATAAGCTTTAGCGATTTACTAGTTAAGTGACTTAACTTGACTGAAGACTTCATAAGTAAGCTTCTTGCTCCATCATCAGACCAGCTCGAAGATACCATATTACTATATTGTCACCTAATCGATGTATGACTGCCCTGTTTCAAGATGATGCAATTATTACAAGTGGATCAGTATATAAAATTCATATACCTACGCATATATCTTTCTTAGAATCCCCTTCTCTTTTTTTTTTAAATATACGCTATAATCCGCACGTAGTAGCCCACTTCCTAACAATTCTGGAGGCATTATTTGTGGAGTGGTGGAACTCAACGCCGATTCGTTACCAAAACAAACAAATGAAAATATGAAATATTTCATTGCTACGACATGGAATCGAAACAAACACTATCGTATTTACAACCACACGCTTGTGTCCCAGAGCCTCCATGGCCCCCTTTCCCTTAACTGCATATTTTAGCAAACACTACAATAATTATTGAAAGATAATTAAAGGCTAAAGCGTTTTTTATTTTTTGGTCCCTATCAAATTAGCCGTCTTGGCGCAGTGGCATGACGGGCTAACTAAAAATGTACTCAGTTCCCACTTAGCAAAATTTTGAGGAAAGCGGCGCATATATAAAGAAAATCAGAAAAAAAATCCGATATAACTGAGGTTTTATTTGAAACGCTTCACCAAGTCAGCCTTTCCATAGAATATATTTTATTAATATTGTTCAATGCTACCGCATTATGTCAGGCGTCGTTTAAAAAAATACTTGAATGAGATGGGAAGGGCTGTCAAGTTGGCAATATTACCCAATATCTTTATGGAAAAATAATGTTTTTTGAATGGAAAATTAATGTCTTCTTTGTATTATATTTTTGATACAATTTAGGTAAAGTGAAGAACGACAAGCGGCACACAAATTTGAAATTTGAATGTAGAGGAAGACTAAGAACGGATTTCCTGAAATTCCAACGGGAATGGTTACATACAAGATCTTAAGTTAGTATCACATAAAAACGAAGTTACTAGATCTAGTCGTATATAATTATTGTTAGTTATTTATGAATAATATGTAAAAAATATTTATAAACATCGACGCCATAAGGCAAATACTGAAATGTTTAATTCAAGAAAGGCATCGTTAAATAAAATAAAAAAAATCGTTAAAATAAATAATTAAATAATTTGCATATCCATACCTATATTATAAATTCGAAAGTAACTCTGTCTGTCTGTCTATCTGAGTAGCTATCAGGCCCAAACCGTTGATTTGATTGTGCTAAAATTTCATAAAGAAATACTTGAGGGTCTTGGGGTGGTTATAGGACTTTTTTTTTCTCATATTTGCAATATTAACGATATATATTAATATTTTAAATATATTTTCAATTTGACATGCAATTTATTCTGCCATGTTATTTCAAGCGCCGCTAAGCAACACGGAATTTAGTTGCTTAAAGAAAACGTCGCCCAAAATGAGTTTCCTGAACGCTTACATGGCGAGCGTTGACTCAACCTTATGAGACACATAAAAACCATGTTTTACAAACGTATTGTGCTGTAAAAAATCTATTAAAAAGTCCGCAACGGTATATGTTTATCTCTAAAGGTTGAACTACATTAAGCATCTTAATATATTTAATTTAAATTTATCGGCTTATTGTTAATATATTTTCTAAAATTTCGTATTCATCCTTATAAAAATAAACATAATAACACCTTTAGCATTTCATGTACATTGAAATTATAGTTTACTGTATAACATTTTAATAAATAATTGAGAAGATATCACTGATTCTAAATGACCGCATACAACGTTGACGCTTTTGTAAATTTTCATACATTTTCGATCTACTGATAATTTTTATATGGTTACTATTAATTCATATTTTCCTTTGGTTCTCTTCGCTTATTTGAGTAGTAGATTAGTTAGATTTTTTATATTTCTTGGTGTGGTGTAAGTTTTGGCCCTGCGCGGCATCGCCCGCTACCTTTTATTTAATGTTATTTAAGCATTTCTATTTAGTAATGAATTGTTGGTTATTTCATCTCGGTTGGACGGTTATCTGTACCGTTGTTATACACTTAATAAATCGTTATTTTAATCTTTTGGGATTTTATTTGCTATTGCTTGCAAAAATTGTCGTGTTAATATAGAAAAATGTTTAGTTAATATAGAAAAATTAATATAGAAAACGTGTAAATACATTTTTCTTGGATAAATCCCGTGGAAATTCCGGGATAAAAAGTATATCTGAAAGTACTATAAAAATGACTTCAACTGTTTTGGACTTAGCTCGGAGACACAAATTATAAAATAGTTTTTTTTTTGTTTTTGTGTATTGTGCAACGAAAATCTTGCAATTATCATTTATTTTTTGCCGCAAAATGCCATATTGTGACTTATTTATAAGGCATATGGTGTCGCGGACTTATATTAGAACGAAGGAAATTGAATATTTCTTTCTATAGTACTATGTACGTACGATGATTTTCATTACTATTCTTATTTGGTTATGTAAGGCTAAATAAAGAAATATACCGTAATGTTATATAGTCTATAATATATCTATCTCTTAAGAATAACCCACAGTAACCATTTTGTGTTTAAAAATAAAGAAGGGATAATTGCGAAACTATTTTCAACGCTGTGCGCTTATACAGATTAAAATTGGCTTTTATAGCATATCACAGAAATGGATATTTTAGAAGATATCAAAATTTTAAAATGTGGGAGTATATCGGTCTGGCGCTGTGTAAATGTTTAAAGTTACGCCAAAATCATATACGTAATATCACATATCTTATTCAATACAAACGAACATATTGTAATGATTTAAAAAATCTATATAAAACTCGGTGACAGCATTGTTTCGTATAGCCTTATTTATTTTTTACTATTTTATTATAGTACTTTACTGTTTTATTATATATTTTGAAATATTTATGTTACGTTGCTAATATTGACAATATAGCTGGTTTTGTTTAGTTTTTTTTTTATCAATATTTTTCTTTAGTTACGTTTACTTATTATTTTTGTTCATTTTAATAAGTTACATATTAAGAATTTTTTAAACATTTTTAAAGTGTTAATCCACACTTAGGAAAGATAAATACTTATTTAGAAAACGTATAAAAATTTGAACGTAGCGGGACTCGAACCCGCGCCTCCTGGAAACCGACCAGGTCGGTTTCCAGGAGGCGCGGGTTCGAGTCCCGCTACGTTCAAATTTTTATACGTTTTCTAAATAAGTATATTAAGAATTTCCTTTAGTTACTTTTACTCATTTCAATTACTTAGATATTTTTTTCTAATTATAAGATTTTTCTCTACTTATTATTCTTTATTGGCTCCTTTTGATGATTTAGGCTTATATTTGTTACTAATCCTACTAAAAATAATTATAGATTAGAATTTAGAAATATATTTAATAAATATTCGTATAATTCAAGCGGCCGAAGCCGCACGGGTCCGCTAGTCCCCAATATAACAAAGAAGGCAGATGCAGAGATGCTAGTGTTAAGACACTCCGTTTTCAACTTTCCATTAAATTTTTAATGGCCAAACTCAACACCGAATACTTGCTAATAATATTGTTTTACACACATTTTCATACACAACCAGCCCTAGTTAGTCGTATCGCCAAAATTACAAGTTTTTTTTTTTAGCTTCACGTTGTATCCCGCAAGTAGCAGGGTAGGCATAGGGATTAAGAGATTCTGTTCCCCACTTTCCGCCGAATTCTAGAGGTATTGCGTCTTGAGTGGCGGAACTGAACGCCACGTTTTGCTTCGTTATCATAACAGATAAATGAAAATATTAAATATTTAATTTCCTCGATTGGGAATCAAACCAACAACCTATCGCGCTTAAAGTCGTTGTCATAGTCTTGTTCCCCTGCAATACGACCGACCTCGAATTACAAAATATAATTTCGAAATTATAACACACTCTATCTAATTCCCCTATTCAGCCCAATCGTCTCCATTGGTGATTTAGGGATCGCACGCGATACAATCAACGAACGCATTAGCTTAATGAAAAGTCAAATAAAAAAATAAATAAATAAATAAATAGCTTCACGCTGTATCCCGCACACAGCAGGGTAGGCAGAGGGAACCTAGTGTTAAGACACTCCGTTCCCCACTTTCTGCCGAATTTTGGAGGCATTGCGTGTTGAGTGGCAGAACTCAACGCCGCGCTTTGCCTCGACACCAGAGCACAGAAATGGAAATATAAATTTAAGTAAATATTTCATCTCCTCGAGTAGGGATCCGAACCCACAACCAGTCGATTTTACAGTCACACCTTGTGCCACTGCGCCACGACTGGAAAGTCAAATGTTTCACCTAAATGTTTCCAATTGGTGTTATTTTGAAATACCTACTATTTTGCACTCAGATTTCGAGGCTCGTTTGTCGCTTATTCAACTTTGTGTATTTTTAAAACTGGTTTTTACCTCTTTTAAACAAATAATCCCCTCTTTGGTAGGACAATCGCGGCGTTGAGTTCCTCTATTCATAACATAATGGTTCAGTCGGTAATTCAGAATTTAAATCCTTTTTGGTGAAACATGTGTATTGATACTAAATGATTCAGTCCGGTGAGATAAAATGAGTTGAGCTAGGCCAAAATAGAGATAGAAGATTAGGCTGAAGCAATCAGGTGCATGCTGACGAACTATTGAGGCAGTTCGTCCAGTTTTCCCTAATCTTCCGCACAGGCTTAAAAATTCGGCGGAAAGTGGGGAAGTGTTTTAAAGGGTAACTAACAGGTAAGGTAAGGGGTAAGGCTAACAGGGGCACTAAGTCCTCCTGTCTACCCTGTTATGTGCGAGATACAGCATGAAGTTATAAAAAAAAATACAACCCCAAAAATCTGCTGTACTTGGTCTCTTAGGCCGTGGGGATATAAAGTGGAAGAAGCCATATACAGCGAAAATACGAGTTACAAATAAAATACTCGTTATTTTCAGATTACTGAATACAATTTAACTCGCATTTAAATTTAAAATTTAGAAAAAAAACATATACAGACTAAAAAAATCTGTTCGGCAGCTCTATGTGAGCAATAATGAGAAAAAATTGTTTCACGTTTTTTTAGCGTAGCAAGATAGAAAATTTTGTGTTACGCTGTAGTATGTACCACAAAATTTTGCGGGTCTGTACCCATTTTCCACTCAAATTTGAAGCATTGGGTGTTTTGGCGCGCTTTGCCTCGACACCAGACCGAAAAAATGGAAATACAAATTTAAATAAATATTTCATCTCCTCGAGTGGGGATCGAACCCACAACCAGACGGTTTTACAGTCACACTTTGTGCCCCTGCGCCACGACTGGCCTCAATTAATATAGTCTTCTTTAATATAGTAGTTAGTTTTCTTTAATATAGTCTTATAAAACTTTTAGGATTTATTCTACGTAAATACCAGTTACCGGTTTTGAAATTACTTCTAGCAAAAAATAATCAGTATTTTATTTTTCACTACAGACTTCCAAAATTTTTGCTATAATTTGACTTTTTTAAAGATTTAGTATTTTTTCGATTTCATTTCCAAGATTTATAGATCGATGGTTATTAACTATTATATGATACGAAAGGTCTATTATTTAGCTATACTGAGGAAAAAAAATCACGAGCGCTAACACAACAATCGAGCTGTATTTGCCAATTTAGTTCAAGAATTTGGTTATTTCCAAAAAATCACAAATTCCCTAATATCGGCTGAACCACTGAAAATCACTGGAACATACATGGGGGTGAAATGGATATTTACTGAGAGGTCTTCTACCCACAGACCACCGTTGATCCGTCGATCGCGTTACACCCAAGTACATAGCATATCGCAAGATATGTACATAAATACACTGATTTTATAGATATCTCCATACCATATCTACATACTCGAATATATATTTATTAAGATAACATTTAATTTTAATAACATAATGAAGAAGTCTACCATTGAAGCAACAAAAGCCTTCAGGGCTTCGAAATTAATAAGCATTTCTCCCCCGTAAATTGCTGCCATATTGTACGGCTTTGTAATTCAGATTAATTAAAAAATAATAAACGTGTTGTTTACGCGAGCGCTAGCAGATGCACAGATTTGTAGAGCTTTGTGTATGAAAATGAAATGAAATCTTGAGTTAATAAAGAGTGCGAGTTCTATATTTTCTGAATTTTAACTATAACTAGTCATCATCAGCATAAATAAGTTGTAACAAGCGTATAAAAATTTCGACGTAGCTTGGATAGAACGTATGGCTTAGTGGTCGGTTTCCAGGAGGCGCGGGTTCGAGTCCCGCTACGTTCAAATTTTTATACGTTTTCTAAATAAGTATTTTTCTTTCCTAAGTGTGGAATAACACTTTAAAAATGTTAAAAAAAATCATCAGCATTTTTGTTTATGTGGACTTTAAATGTGTAATGTAAATTGGGTTTTTTTTTTCGATTCGTTCAGGAATTTCGAGGAATCTTTTGCTAGTATTCTCTTCGTTCTCTTACTTAAAAAGTTAACATTTGGCATAGTACGAAGTTGAGTACTTTTTAAGTCTAGTATTTTCGTCACGGTAACGGAAGGCTGAACTTTCATAATTTAGATAGACTTAATTCTTTCTTTGTTCCAAGAGATCGTAGACATGGATATTTGATATTAATTTCAGCTTGATATCATCTCAAGATAAATGATCATGTTTCCGGCCTTTTTTATTTTGAGGCACGGATCCCTAAAATTTAAAACGTATGCAATTATAAATATCTTTTAGTTTATTATAAACTACGGTAAATACGGTAAGATAAAAAAAAAATAGCTATAAAAGAAAAAAACTTTTAGATTTTTCTTTTAAGTAGTCTTATAATTGCTAATACTGGATTAATTTACTGCTGCACTTGAATTAATATATACGTAATAGTTTTATTAAGTGAATATACAGGCGTCTGCACTTCTTTTACGGGAACAACATATGGTATAAAATATTTCAAACTCATACCTCAAGAAATTAATCAAGATAACTCAACAGTTTAGATGTAGGATTTTTTTTATTATGCTCATATTTCCTAAAATAATAGCAAAATTCGAAGATTTATTCTTTCCTTATCCCGAACTTAACGATAAACTATAACTTATATGGCCATCGATAGTGATTGATTTTTACGCTTCGATATAATATACGGTCATCAGGATAATTTTGAGATCTTGAGGCCAGTCGCGGCCTAGGGGTACAAGGGTTGTAGGTTCGATTCCCACTTGTGGAAATTAAATATTTATTAATTTCATTTCCTCGCACTGGAAACGAGGCAAAGCGCTGCGTTGAGTTTCACCACTCAACACGTAATGCCTCCAGGATTCGTAGGAAAGTGAGAAACAGAAGTATCTTAATGGGAACAGTCTTTCTTAAGTCTACATATTAATGTATTAATGTGCATATTAATATTTTAATGTGCATATTAATATTTTAATGTGCTATTTAATTCGATTACTTAGTTTAACTTTTTCTTCTTTTATTCCAGCCAGCTTTCATGCCTTATGAGATATTCTTTTCTCCTACCTCAAAAGAGAATCGAACCCACAATCATCTCGCAAAATAATAAATACTCTCCAACAAAAAAAAAAACTATATCTAATACATAATTAAATCTGTAGTTATTCGACCGCTAAATTAAGTACTAGGTATAAAGCCTTAAGTTTGTACTACCGCAATCAACAAACATTGATGAACGTGATGTGAACTACGCCTAAATCCCACATTTTTATATGACGTCACGTATAATGAAAGTGAAGTTTAGGTATATACCTATATAGGTTGAAATTCATACGTTTAGCATAAAAAAAAATAGATTAGCCGTTTTAAAATTCAAATTCATGTTCAAATTTATCAACTTCAAATTCGCCTTTTTATACTTCAAATTAATTCAAATGGTAAACCGATAAATATAATTTAAGTTAAATATTATGACACTATGTCATCAAGATATATTTATATAGATTTTTTATAGTGACATTGTCTTATATTGTGTTTTACTTTTCGGCTTCACGCTTTTTCCTGCACAGCCAACCTATAAAAGAGAGTAAGGAAATGTTAGTCAGGAATGCATTTCGTTATTCGATTTTTTATTATTAAGGGTAGTATTTACCTATACTGTTTCAATTGATGCAAGTACCGTTGATACGTATATTAATAAATTATGTGCTATGCCTATTAAAATAAACAAAAAAAATCTGGGAAGACTGAGACAGAGGGAACCTAGGGTTAAGGTTAGGGAGGGACACTCCGTTTTCCACTTTCCGCCGAATTTTGGAGGCGTTACGTATTGAGTGGCGGAACGCCGCTCTTTGCCTCGACACCAGAGCGAAGAAATGGAAATATTCATTCAAATAAATATTTAATTTCCCCGAATAGGGATCGAACCCAAAACCGTGAGGTTACAGTTACACCCTTGTGCACCAGGGCCACGACAGCCTTTAAAATAAAAAAATGTAAAATAAACAAAATTTAGATTAATTTAAACTCCGGTCAGTTTCATATTTATCATATAGCGAGCAAATTAGCTCGCTGTGGTAACAAGGCAAAAAGGTGCCTTTGAATTCTCAACTCAATGCGCAATGCCTCCAGAATTCGGGGGAAAGTTGGGAATGGAAGAACGGAGTGTCTAGCACTAGGTTCCTAGGTTCCCTCCGCCTACCATACAGCATACATACCTGGATACAGCGTAAAGCTAAAAAAAAATACCTTCATCGAATCCACAACCATATGATTCACAGTCTTAATTCAATGAAGTGATTTAATTATCAGCTTTATATTCATTGATTAAAAACAGAGTGCCATCACATTTTCTCCATGCGGAAGTTAATATATAAATATAATTAGATTGTCGGTCAATATATATACGAGGGTGTACCACTAAATTGAGAGCTCTAAGTGGTTTCCATTATCGTGTAAACGGATTAAAAGCGTGTGAGCCGATAGAATGACGTCGGTTTAATTTGATTTAATTGTATTATTATATGAAGTTATGATGAACGTCAGGCCCCGGTTTATAAAGTTTGTAAAATTATAAATGGTGGTTGTGGGTTCGATCCCCAATTCCAGGGTTTTTTTTTAGCTTCACGCTGTATTTCGCACATAGCAGGGTACAGAGGAACTTGGGAACCCTGTGTTGAGGCATTCCTTTTTTATTAAGGCACTTATTTTACCGCCGAATAAGAGAGGACTCCTTGAAATTCCTAAAAAAACAGTATTATATGTTTTGTAGTCCACCCGAATGAAGCCAAGTATGAAGTATGTTGTGGATTTTATGTCCACTCGAGAAAATGAAATATTTAATATTTTAATTTCCTCGCTTTGGTAACGAGGCAAAGCGGGGCGTTGAGTTTCGCCACTGAACGCGCAATGCCTTTCAGGATTTGGCAGAAACTGGGGAACAGAAATGTTATAATGGGAAGGGAGTATTCCAGGTTCCCTTCCTGTCTGCCTTCCCTGCTATGTGCAGAATACACCTTGAACCAAAAAAAATCCACCAAGTCACGACGCCCCCATAAATATAATATGTAAATGGAAAACGAAAATTTCTAAGCTCTAACCGTGCGAGGGCTG
>DWLH01001915.1:0-11726 GCA_018249795.1 Heliconius telesiphe telesiphe | reverse complement strand
AGTATATTCAAGTCAAGTAAAATAAAAATACTTACCTCTCGACGACCCCATCATCTTCAAGTAGCTATTACTTTGATTTCATGTAAGGTACTAGAACCTCTATAATCTAATTAGAGATCATCACACACCAAGTTTATTATAAAATTCGCAGTAGAATTCGTCGTTCAAGGAAAATGGATTACCCCTACTTCTATACATCCTTCTTCGATGTGAACTGATGTGTTTTCAATTCCTAGCATCGTTTCCGAAGCATCTATGCTTTGTAAAGCCTCCATTTTAATCATAAAAGTGGCAAATTAACACAACTTGAGTATTAACTATATTGACAGGTTATTTACAATATTTTGTGTACAATGTACATCAAATGTCATTTTCAATGATCAGCTGTCGAGAATCGGCCATTTTTTATTTTATAGAACGGTTATAGTAGGGTTTTGGCCTCTATAACTTTATAATAGGCTTATAGAACTGTTTAGCGCTAAAATGCTGTTATGAATACGACTTTTTGACGTTTTCCTTATAGTAGGTTTATAGAACACTTTATCTGTTCCATAACTTTTTATGAATAAGACCGTTAGTCTTTAATTATACTGTATATTAAAAAGTTTCGGTTTCAGTTTCGGTCGGACACTAATATTTAGATCAAATTAGATAAACATTCGAAATATATTTCGTTCGATAGACGATCTAGAATCCATCGACGATCACGAGAAAATTATGAATTTTATTTCTTACCTAGCGTTCTGCTTGCGGCTTCGTTCTCGTACTAACTATAATATTTTTGTTTTAGCTTTACGCTTTATCCGATTTTACCGAATAAAACAATTACTAAATGTTAAAGAAAATTATTCAAAATACAATGGTCAAAACTGCATTAAAGCAGATTAAGCCATTTCTGTGTAGGCGTACAAAAATGCATAGGCAATCAGTCAAAAAAACAACATTGTGTTGGGTTTTATTACGGTGATCAATTCGCCTAATAATAGTTTTGTCATTAATCTTCCATATGCAAACAGTGATCACTTACATTTTATTACATTTATAGATATGTCAAATTAAACGATATTTTCTCAAATGAAATGATATATCATTAAATTAACATTTTAATTAAACAATATCGCTAATTATAAAAAAATCTTCCTCTTTTTATATAGAATAAATTTAAAGGAAGCTACAGAATATCAATTGTACCTTCTCATTTCCGCCTGCTGCCTCTTGGCCTGCAGCAGGCGTATGTCGAGGTAGGGAGGGCGCGCGCGCGAGGACGGCACCACGCGCGACGCCGCGCCGATGTCGCCGTTCTCTAGTAGATGCTCGTAGGTCTGCTTCAGCTTTATGGACCCGCTGCGGACCGATCGACGGATCGATCGGGACCCGAATCTGATTTAAGTAAAATAATTCTTAATATGTATATCTTTTTCAGATGTAGCGTAAAACTCACGTATATAATAGGGTATACAGAAAGAATCTAGTGTTAAGACAATCCGTTCCCCACTTTCTGCCGAACTTTGGAGGCATTGCGTGTTGAGTGGCAGAACTCAACGCCGCGCTTTGCCTCCAGACACCAGAGCGAGAAATGGAAATACAAATTTAAGTAAATATTTAATTTCCACGAGTGGGGATCGAACCCACAACCAGTCGGTTTCCCTCTGCCTACCTTGCTGTGTGCGGGATACAGCGGGAAGCTGATTGATTGATTTATTTATTTATTTAGTTACAAAATATCTTAAAATTGTTCAAATAAACATAAGTAATATTATGTCATATATTTAGTTGACTAAAATAATCGAACGGGGCAACCAAGCCTTTTTTTAAATATAAATCTGATATTTAGGCATTCAAATTAAAATTAAAAAATTATAATATATATAATATACATATATTTTTTATGCATTTACAAAATTGATAAATACTGTATATTAATGTGTCACTAACTTTTTCTGATCAACACGCAGTTGTTTAGCGCTGGAAACGGTTCCTTGTGATTTCAAGCCTGATTTTCCTCCCGTAGCCAACATGGCCGAGTCTCCGAGAACTAGGCGACGGTGATTGTTCGAGTCACTGAATTTTATAAATATCAATAATTATTAATTGTTATTTGAAAATATATGATGATGATAATAGAATGTATTAATAATTAATTAGATCATTATATACCTTTAAATTCAGAGTAACAATTTACTACCTGGAAATTAAAATAAAACATAAAAATAAAAAGAAAATAAAATAAAATTAATTAAAAAGAAAAATTAAATAAAAATTATAAACATATAACTATCTACTTTTAATTATAATCGCAAATTAATTAAATATCAGTTCAGATCACTAATAGTCATATATAAATATGTAAATAGTCGAAGTAAGAAAAAGATATCAAAAATCTTGCTGCATCTATCACACTCACTTAATAATAGACGCAACAACGTGCCGCCTCAAGGCGGAGCTGGGGCGCTGCGCGGGGGGCGCCACCGTCAGCGTCTTGACGAAGCACCGCTTGCGGTAGGGGAACGAGATTTTGTCTACGCCTATGTACTCGAAGGCGCGCCGCGACAGGTCCATGTGCGCCCCGCGCCCGCCTCCCCCCTCCTCCTCGCCCTCCACCTCGCATACGAATTGTCGCATGAATGATTCGCGAACCTAAAATTAGACGTGAAGGCGTTATTTCACCTATGCTCTTATACGAAATGTATAGGATAGAAGCGACTGCGCTCCTTTTAACGGAGCAGCATATGGTGTAAAATATTTCAAACCCGTATCTAAAAAAAATAATCAAGATTCCTCAACAGTAAACGTAGGATTATTATTTTAATTTCATGATTTTTATCCATAGTGTATTAGATACGTGTGACGTAGTTACGAATAACAACTACTACATAAATACTAGTAAACGTTGCCGATTTGCTACTTTTCAAAAAGAATACCAGAACGAGAAAGGTATATCTCTCGTTCTATTTTATGCAATCACCTTCAACTTCATTACATACGACTCGATTTCATGAATTCGGCGTGTGCAATGTTATCGTTTTGATGAGTTAGTGTCTGTGTGCGTTATTCTTAACAAATGGAGTTTTATTTTACAACGATAATTTTATTATTTATTTTATTAAAAAAATCTCTTTCGTTTTAATTGTATTAGGCTTATATAGAGTAGATAAAACTGTGCTTTCATTTAAAGTAGTGAAGATAAAAAAACTGTGTATTTTTTATTTTGATTTTTTTAACTTTACGCTGTATACCGCACCGCTGTAAACCGGGAGGAAACCTGGAAACTAGAGTTAAGACACTCTGTTCCACACTTTCCACCGGATTCTGGAAATCCGATCTGATTCTGCGACAAAATAAAAAAAATAAGTTTTCATTTCTATAAGTGCTTATCGTGACCATATTCTGTGGCGTTTACAGTCATACGTTTGGCCACAAACTGCGCCACGACTGGCCCCACTCAATATGTACCAAAAAAATTATTTAGATTTTACATTTTCCAATATTGCATGGATTTGAATGAAATGCTGGACATTTTGTAACTCTGGTATCACGTCAGTTAGTCTTGTAAACAAATGTAAATTGGTTAATAACCTATCCATAAAGGTAGAATTGATGAGTTGACATTTGTTCACAAGAAGGTACGACGCCATTTCTTGGCGGATATTTTTTAGATGATACAGATTTAAAAACAATAATAAATATGTTAATATGATATTTTAAATTATTTTCGTTATTTTATAAATTCTATTTTTTCATTGCAGACGCCAGTCAGAATTTTGATTGTACATTTTTAGATTTTTTCTCATACAGGGAAAGTAAGGAGTTATACAACGCAGGCGACGTGTGAAACGACTAATTCGATAATCCGGTAAAGTATTGAAAGTGAAAAATCACAAATGTTTTTATTGCTGCGGTGTTGACTTCTGGCACTCCACACGCAGTGTCTTGGTGGATTGAGGAAAAAAGTAAAAAACAGAGCTTCTTAACACTAAGTTTCTCTGTTTACCATATACCATATGCGAAAAAATCGCCAAAAAAAAATCTGTCGCTATGTTTGTGAAAACAAATGTTTTACTCAATTTAAATGCCTGTATTACTACAATTTCTTTTATAGTATCAATGTTTTGCAGTTATTTAAGTGTAAAAGTGCCGCTGATACCTTGATCGCCAGATTTTTTTACGACGATAAAAAAGCTTGCATAGCTTACCTTAGGCAAATTAAAATCCCCCGGCACTTTATGTAGCTTGGTCATCTGTGGGCTATCAGGAAACTTTTCAAATATTCTCAGACGAAAGGGCAGACTTTCTTTGATTTCAGCGCTCTGCTGTCGATATCTCAATTGTTTTAACTTTTTAATATCTTCGTCCAATTCCAAATTATCTAATATTACCGCTACGAAAAGTGACAGCACAATCTGCAATTTTCAAAATCCCTTTTTTTATTAGACACTAGTTATTATTACTACTAAGACTCTCTTTTTAAAATGATAAATAAAGAAGCTTTAAAAAGGGCCTAACCCTCTTTAAGTACGGGGCCATCCACGAATTATGATACACGATTACAAAGTGTCGTTGTTACAGCAGGTCACTGTAGGATGATGATCCCTAAAACCTATCTAGTGTGAGATTATATATTTTAAAATTTTACACCTACAATTTGTGAAGCTTAAACACGATTAGAAAAGATTTGGAGAAGAAAAATACATTAAGTTAGGCCTCTCCCCACTCTTTTATACGCAATGTTACACTTCTTCGACTCCCACCGCTCTCCTTAACGTGTAACTAAATTTCTGAATAGCCCCTAATTAGCTAGTTTTTAAGTTTTATTTTGTAAAACCACGTTACCAATGTGACAAACAAATGGTATAATATGAAGTATATGGCAACTAGAGGTGTTAATGTTTGGCTCGTACGAATCATTGTCTCGTCCATTACTTCCACCCACGCTTCTTGTGTTAATATTTGAAACATAGACATAAAGGCCTGAAATAGAATATTAACATATATTAAAGTAGCTATATTTTAATTAATCTGTAGTAACAGATTCGAAGAAAATAAATAGTGCGTAAAAAAAATATAATCACTTTTATTAATTTGGTTTCGTAATTGATCATGAATCAACAATTTTATGAATATTATATGGTATAATACAAAAACTGATTAAATACAAGTCAAACTCGCACACCGAGGGTTCTGTACCAATATCACTATTTTGTATGAAATAAACTATAAATATAAATTTATAATGGTTTTTTTTGTGACATATGACTATGGAGCCCTAAAAAATCAAACACTCATCCATTTACCTCCGGAAATGTTTCAAACTTCGTAAATTCACACAGGAAACAAAACAATTGCATTGAGATAGACGAACTTATTATTAGCAAGCACATAGTGAAGATTATGAGACTTCCCAACTTTTTGCCTGGTCCAAAAATCTTATAAACAAATCCTTCAAGGAGTGGTGATGCTTTAATAAGGCGAACTACTCGAAGAACCTAAAAGAAAAATAAATACAAATAAAGAGTACCTAATTTAGTTACGAAATAGACTTAAAAATAATTTCGAGGCCGTCATAGCGCAGTGGCACAAGGATGTGACTGTAAACGCGATGGTTGTTGGTTCAATTCCCAATTGAAGAAATTAATTATTATTCGTTAACATTTTCATTCATCGCTCTGCTAACAAGACAGCATTGAGGTCCGTCACTCAACACCCAATGCCTCCCATATTCAGCCGAAAGCGGAGAACGGTCTTAACATTAAACCTAATGTTAAGACCGTTCTCCGCTTTCGGCTGAATATGCGAGGCATTGGGTATAGGCATAGGGACTATGACTATCCTGCTATATGCGGGATACAGCGTGAACCTGAAAAAAAAACACCTTAAAATGTTTTTAATTAGTACCTGAAAATATGTGAAGCCTGACATATAAAGTTGGGGTATTATGTGAATGGTGGTGCCGATTGCCAGAAGAAGTTCGAATTTGTGTACTGAATGCTTAAAATATCCCTTCCAGCCCAAACACCATATTTTTATTAGGGCTTCTAAGTCCAAAAATATTGTGAACGCAATCTAAAAAAATATTACTTGATAAAAAACATCGTAAAAAAAATTGGTGTAGTGTTCACCAATACAAAAAAAATTTTTTTTTGTTACATTTTTAAAGTGTTATTCCACACTTAGGATATAATGTATGGCTTAGTTGGTCAAAGCGCTTGGACTGCACTCAAAGAGGCGCAGGTTCAAATACCGCCACGTTAAAATTTTTATACGTTTTCTTAATAAATATAATTTAAAATTACCTCGATATAATAATATTTTTCATAAAAAAATTCTCTTGGATTATCATCATGTTTAAAGTTCATAGTGGCTGTGATTATCCCATTGGCTAATACAACACCCATTACTATGAGTCTGAAATATGCTGATCGAAGCATTTTATGGAATATTTCTGGTGCACTTCCTTAAAAAAACATTAATAATTATTTAAAAATGTATAAGGTAGAACTCTCTCTCTTATAGTAATGAATTATTTTCATTTTCTCACACTGGTAAGTTTAATAATATTAATAATTCCTCTCTTAATAATTCTTCTTCCATAGCATAAAGCAAAAAAACCAAAATAATATAATTTAGTCTAAATTTTATATTGTATTGGAAAATACCAGAATGTTTATTTTCGTCTATTGTAACCAATTTCCATCCATTATCATCACCAGTAAAAAATTGGGTTGTACTTCCTTTTGTAATAGGATTTCTGACACCCCACATTTGCTGGAACTGAACTCTTATCTCATTGAATGTTTCAGTGATAACAGCTATGAACACATTCTTTACCAACCAGGCAAGAAAAAATATCATTGTGCTGAAAAGGTACATATTATTATACATTATTTTTGCCGTATATTGTATTTAATCTAAATCTATAAAGTACTTTCCGTTGATCTACTATTATGAAAATAGGATTTATAAAGAAGTGCAAACTGTACAACAGTACAAATAATGAAAAAAACCCGGAAATTTGAAAAAAACTACACCAAACTTATATTTGTTGTTTATTTCATATAAAATTAATGCTAAGCCATAAAAATAATAATAAATAATTAAGCATACAATATTCAATTTTAGATTTACCGGATTTAATTAAAATAAAATACATACCTAAAATAAAGTGCTGATCTCCATGTTGGCAATGAATCAATTGCTCTATACATAATAAAAACCCAACCCTCTTGAGATGATGCTTGATAAACAGTGAACAAACTTGTTGCTAAAAATAATATACAATATTTTTTTAGTTTGATATTTGTTTGTATATACAATACTTTTTAATTTAGTGTAATTTAATTCCCTATTTTTTATCCAATTTTGAAAACACGCAAGTGTTATATGGCAGAACTCAAGGCCGCACTTTGTCTACTTAGATGTCTACTTAGAGTAAGAGAGAGACACATCAAACCCACAATAGTCAAACACTATTATAGCCTCAAGCTAAATGATTGCAATAAACAAAGTATTGATTATTATATTCTTGGAATTATTACATAATTATTTTTGAAACATTTAAAATACACTGGTTGCTAGATATGTATATACATTAGGAGTTCATGTGGTTGGGTGATATTACACACATTAGGGAATTACCTAATGTGAAATAGTTAAAAATACTTAAGGAAAGATATATATATTTTTACCAAATTCTTCAAATCCATTAAATCCCATTATATATTTAGATAAGTTGAGCTTCATACACTTCATCCCTGAAGGGCACTGGTACCCAGAATTCGGTTCAGGAGAACAAAATGTGTCAGGAATTGCTAATGAATTAATAGTGATTTCACTAAAAAAAAAATTATTATAAATAAGTTTTGTAACATAAAATAATATACAATCAAAGCTCTATGTTCAAGGCTTCTGTGTTCGTAATTTCAATATGCGCATATTTGCGGATGTAGTCAGTACTAGTAAAATTTTCATGCTTTTGTTTGTGACTACTTTACTTCAACCCATTGACTAAGGAATAATCCAGACCTTTATGTGAAGATTTACACATAGCAAATATGTGTGTGGGTTCTTTAAGTAGGAACAGTCTTATTTTTTAAAGGCAAATTCATAAAGCCACAGCTGAATCAATCAAAATTCAAAGACCTTTTAAAAGCAGCAAAGTATGTTAAAAGTACAGAACTTAAATAAGCCTGATGATAAAAATAATTAGTTATCAAATTAAAAATTGTATTGATGATGAAAGAGTGATTAAATTGATTTGAATTAATTACAAGCTTTTACTTTTTAAATAATACTTTTTTTTATCTCGGAAATGTATGTCCTTGAATCCTATACAAAATATTGATGGTTTATGCATTCATGAAATATTGGCAGAATGCAAGCTCCATGAATAAGGAGCTTTTACTGTATTCTAAATAGTTTCAAATATTACTTTGAATACTAACTTTGGATCTGTGTTATTTCTGACACAGTGATGAGTTAATTCTCCAAAAAATTGCACTCCCAACAGGCTATATAACGACATGAAGAAAAGAAAAAATAATGTCACATTGTAGATTTGCTGGCTTGATCTCCTGCAAAAAGCCGTTGAATTATAAGATATCCTTTTTTTTCAGTTTCATACATTCTCCTACATAGCAGAGTAGCCAGAAGGTGTCTAAAGTTAAGACACTTCATTTCCAATTTCCTGCTCTTTTTGGGTAGGAATTAAGCACCACATTTTATCATTGGACAGGGAGAGGAAAAAACCTAATTGCGTAACTCACATCAATTATAATATTTCAAAACATGTTTTAGGAACAACAAAGCAAGCCTTTGTCTTATAAAATTTATTTAAAAAGCAATCAATACTAAAGAATTTAAGATAAACTTCATTAGTCTCTTATATCTTTTGAAGTGATGAACTAATGTTATATTTAAATAATTATGTCTAAACTTACTTAAATATCTGATTTATTCTAGACTTAGGCATGGAAAATTTCAAAAATACTCTGAGAAATCTAATCATTATAAGAGGCCTTGGTGCTCGCAGGATGCTTAAGTAACTATATCTTGGCACAATCCCAGTCAATTCAAACATTTGGAGTAAAACAGACACCCAAAGGAAAAATACCATGGAAGCATCAAATTGGCACCAGTGATCCTTTAAATAAGCAACATCACCCTGTCAAAAGTAGAGTTTATTAATTAAATATTTAATGATTTTATAAAAATCATCTATAATAAATTTTGCTTATATTCTAAAGTAATTGTTATACCTTCAAAATTCCTCGTATATGCATTTTCGCAATCATTTCTGCTGTAAAGAGTAGTGTGACACAACAGTCAACTGCAAATGTAATAGTTTGCAGGTAAGGGTACTTTTCAAACGACTTTGGTGTATTTAAAGAAACAGACATCAAACTTAAGAGAGCGCAAAACCTTAAAATTCTTCTAACCCATAGCTGAAAAATAAAATATAATTGAAATGCTTTGTGCAGTTTAAATTTGAAAAAGAATAAAAATATATTTTTACTTCTTTTACTTAGTACTCACCTTATTTACCCATTCGATATCAGCACTTTCATTAAGTGATTCTTCAGGACCATAGTCCGCGAGCACAGGCTCTCCCTTTAAACTTTGTTTTCGGCCCAACATAATGAAATTTCTTAAGTATATTCGACTGTAAATTAGATTTTAAAAATCATTTATAGAATAATAAAAAACGATTTATAGTTGATATAATATAATAACGTTTTTCTTCCATTCTGTGTAGTTGGAAATTTTGTAAGTCTTAAATGAACATCAAAAAATTAATTGATTTGTAAGATATAAATTTTAAAACGATTTCAAATACTGTGTATTGATTATTTCAAACTGTGTACAGATTACATTATTCTGAAACTTTTGACGTTAATGTTCGACAGCTTTTGGTTAAAATCAATCATAGACACCACTCCTGCTTAACTTGTGTTAACAAAATTACAAGTTAAGCAAGATTAAGCTAACACTTGAAGTATCCTGATTTACGCTACCGGTTCAGTACTTACTACAAAACAATATAAAAGCATACCGTACCGCAGTAACACTTATCATATGAAATATACAATTTTATGATATCTGTGTCTTTTATCATTGTACTTGTCATTTGTCAATGCCTGTAGTTTCATACTTGGTATCCCAGCAACGGAATGTTTACACACAACAATGTTTGAGCAATTATTCTATGTATATTTTGTGTGATTATGCATAGATATTCTAATTGTACTTGAACTTGATAATATTATATAACTTTTAGGTGCAATATAAAATGTATAAAATATAGTAATCATTTAAAATATATATTATACAACCGTATATACTTAAATCACTCAATTTAATAGTAAAGAATTAATTTTTATTTTTCTTATTAAAATGTTCATTTACATGAGTAAAAAGGTAAGAAAAATATGATATATATATAAAATGAAAAATAATTAATATATATAACATAATATATTTTAAATTCCAGATTGCTATTCCAAAACAATCAAATGTGAATTGCTTAGCATGGAATCATTCTTCAGGGTATATTGCGGTCGGAGGAGAAGATGGGATGTTAAAAGTATTGAAATTGGAATCAGGTAAAGTTTACAAATTTCCCTCTATTACATGTTAACGCAAAGTATGTTAAAATATAAAATTGTTAGTTATTTTAAAAATATGTAGGTGGAAGTGGAAACCTCTCTATGAATCTGAGTCTGGAAGGTCATACAGGACAAGTTTGTGTAGCTGTATGGAATGAAGTTTTTCAAAAACTCACTACTAGTGATGAGCATGGTGTTATAATTGTTTGGATGTTGTATAAGGTGAAAGTTATTTTAATATACTTTATAAATTTATTTATTTAAATTTTTGATATAGTTTATACATTTTTTTTATTCTCTTTGTGTATATTATAATATTTAAAAAAACATTACACAGGGTTCCTGGTATGAAGAGATGATTAACAATAGAAATAAATCTACAGTAGCAAGTATGGCTTGGGGATCAGATGGTCAAAAAATTTGTATAGCATATGAAGATGGTAAGCATCAACATTAAAATGTATATATATATGTTTCATGACTGTATGTATGACATTTTTCAATGTTTATATTTACAGGTGCAGTTATAGTGGGTTCAGTTGATGGATCCAGAGTATGGGGAAAGGACATCAAGGGTCCAGGCTTGAGTGCAGTTCAGTGGTCTCCAGACAATTCTTTACTTCTTTTTGCTTTATCTAATGGAGAACTTCATCTTTATGACGATCAAGGAAACTTTACAGTATGTATGCTGTTTTTATGGTTTGGCTCTTGTGTATTGTATATTTTAAATTATTTTCATGTCCCTGACTGTTTCTCTCAAATACATAATAACTTTATATAAGTTACGGTGCAGTGGTACAGTGCTTCACAGTAAATGTTATTGATAATCGCGCAAACTTGGGTTGATTTAAATTTCATTTTCTCATACTGGTAACAAGACAAAATGTGCTGTTGAGTTCTGCCTCATAACAAAAAGTCTCAAAATTTGGCCGAATGTGAGAAATGGTATCTTAATAATAGATTGCCCTATGCCTGATCTGTTATTTGCGGAATACTTTATTTTGTGCTGTGTGATCCCGGCCTAGAATAGGATCATCCTGGTACTGGTGGTGTCGTAAGAGGTGACTAAAGTACGTGTGGTAGAGTCACGTCGCCAGCAATGGCAACACGCATGGGCAGACTCGACCG
>DWLH01001914.1:0-11729 GCA_018249795.1 Heliconius telesiphe telesiphe | reverse complement strand
ACTCTAAACTATGTACGTTGCGATGGGCCCGTGGTCTCCTTGAAGACTCCAATCACCCAGTTGATATTTTGATCTCGTCAAACGAAATTATATCTAATAATTATTTACGGCAATTATTTAAGAATTTGAATTTTTTTGTTAAATTTGGCACCGAGGACCGACTAGACCTATGCATTGCATATAATGAGCCGAAGCGGAAGGGTTAAAGTTGTACCGAGTTCATTTTTGAATAGCCCCCCTTAACTATCAAATTGCCCCCCAGTGGGGAGTGGGCCCCACGTTGGGAAACACTGATTTAGACAGTAGACATTGAAAAATACCCAAATTCATTATATTTATATTAAAAAGACAACATAATTTTCGACAAGCTTCGGCATTGAGAACATATTCCACCAAGAAATGGTTTCTCTGTTTTGCTATTTTTTAATAGCCTTGCCTTAATACTAGATTCCTTTTATAAGGTACTGCTACATGCAGGATACAGCGTGAAGATAATTTTATTTCAATTTATTTTTATACAACAGTGTGATATCAAAAAAAATGTGTATGACAAACAAATATAATGCAAAAAAAAATTACATAATAGTCCCTTAAACATTTCAGCAAGCGAAATGTGCAAAGACTAACGAGGGAAGCGAAGCGAAAAGGATCCTAGCCTAGACCAGTTGTGTTGAACAAGAATCGAATCTACAACCACCGACTCAGCATAGCATTCATAAACCTGCGTTACTATACAAGTATACCGGCCAATCGGATGATAAATATATACAAATGCTTTATCTTATCAGATTGACAGACAAATGACAGATCTAAACTTTTATCTATTAAAATAGCTTTTACCCGTTGCTTCACTCGCGTGGTGAGAAGGAAGTAACTATATACTCGTTGTGTGTGACACGTCAGTCATGTCACACTTTGACAGCTGGTACAGTGGGTCACATAGAAACAATTGACGTGATATAGGCTGTAGGCCTTAGGCCTTCCTTGATAAATGAACTATCTATTCTAATACAAAAATATTTTTTCAATTCGGACCCGTAGTTCCCGAGATTACAACGTTCTAAGTTAATTTATTTTTTTATTATTATTGTTATTTTCTTTTTTTTATTGGATAATACTTATTATATATAGTTAAGATGATCTCTATTTGGGATTGGGTGTACAAAATATTCGAAACAGCTGCTGCGGTCACAGTTACCTACCGTACTTAGAGTGTCTCATGTACACAACGAGTAGTGGTTTCTGTATGTACGCGCGGGCGAAGCCGCAAGTAAATGGTATTAAGCAACATATATATATATTTTTTGCTTAAGCACGCCTTTTCTCGCAGAAAGCAGGGTATGCAGAGGGAATCTAGTGTTAAAAGATTCCGTTGCCATTAGGACACTTCCATTCCCCATTTCCGCCGAATTATCGAAGTATTGCGTGTCGAGTGGCGGAGTACGACACCGCGTTTTACCTTGTTACCAGCGAAGAAATAAAAATATTAAATTATTAATTCCCCCAGGTGGGGGTCGAACCCACAACAGTTGCGTTTACAGTTACACGCTTGTACCCCTGCGCCACGACGGTATCAAAATCTAATAATATACATACAAGAAGAATATTTAAACTGAAAACAATACGTTGTATTAAATCAATAATATTGAATGCCTTACAAATGTGTTATACTGCTATCTCGTTCTTTTAGTAACGTGTGAGCGAGACGGCGCTCTACAACGGCCTTGAATAGAACTGATAAGAGCTGAAAAGTTGAAGCGAAGCTGAAAATTTTAACTTGGAAATAGTTTTCTATACTTTTTATGAAGTTTTTGAGGCCGTATGAATGTAAGGGCGTCGGTTGTGGGTTCGATTCCTACTCGAGGAAATTATTTTATTTACTTCGCTCTTGTATATAAACCAAGCTCAGTGATGAGTTCCGTCAATTAATATGGAATCTCACAAAATTTTTCGGCGTGTGGGGAAGGGGGTGTCTCAACACTAGGTTCCCTTTACATAAATATCCTGCTATATGATATTTATGTAAAGGGAACCTAGATATATATCTTTATCCTGATAAAGAGTGTGAAATCGATTTCTATTCGAAGAAATGACTGCTTTTAATAAAAAAAATCTTCATATTCACGCTCTTGTAGGCTAAGCACTCCGTTAAGTTCTGCCACTTACACACAATATCTTGAATTCGCGGCAAAAGCGGAAAAAACATAATGAAAAAAAAAACACTGAACACTAAGTTCTATCTAATATTATAAATGTGAAACTTTGTCAGTATGGATGTTTGTTCCGCTATCACGCAAAAACTACAAAACGGATTTAGATTAAACTTCACAGTAATATGTTTTATACATCAGAATAAAATATAGACTATAATTTATGTAAAGATTTTGTAAAATTTGGATATAACATAACATTAGGCTTAAGCGGACGAAGCCGCGCTTGAGTCGCTAAAATATAAAGAAAAAGTCGTTAACTTTTATGTACTATTTTTATAGCCTAATATATCTATTGAAACTCAACGCCGGGCTATGTCTTTTAAGATGTATAAATTATAATTATATAAATATATATAAATCTTTTAAAGTGTTATTCCACACTTAGGAAAGACAAATACTTATTTACCAGGTCCTGGTCGGTTTCCAGGAGGCGCGGGTTCAAGTCCCGCTACGTTCAAACTTTTATATGTTTTCTAAATAAGTATATAAATATAGTCATTCCCCGGAGTGGGAATCGCACCCGCGACCATCGCATTTACAAACATTGTGCAACCGCTCCACGGTAGTGTTCATAAAAAATAGGTCAATTACAAAAAATCAAAACACACTATAACAATGTTATCAAATATAATATAAGTTTTAAATTTGATAAAAGTTATTATTTTTTGGGTTAACAACCTTTTATCAAATCACACAGACGAAATTGCCACTTTTATATTATTGTTTATTTTAGTTTGACGCTATATCCCGCACATAGCAGAGTGGGCAGAGGGAACATAATATTAAGACACTCCGTTCCCTAAACACCAAAACAAATGAAAAGAAAATAATAGAATCCTTATAAGATAACTTTGTTGTCCGTCTGTATATTTGTCAATTTTATTTATCTCAAGATCACGTGGATGTACCAAACCCGCGTAATCAAAACCTTTAGGGTACTTCCGGTAGACCTACAATTATGAAATTAGTTAGAAGTAAGAAGTTATTATACAAATAAAGGAAAAAATAAACGAAAAATAATAATTAATAGGTATGTATATCGTATAAACAAATAATTACAAACCTATATTTGTAGTTCATTTCATATAAAATGCGCACGCAAACTAAGGTTGGTCTACTTTTGTATGTCCCATTGGCCTATAATTATGATATTAGCATGGCACACTCAGAGCGAGGAACTGACTCGCACTTGACTAGTTTCATTTTTCATTAATGTGTCTCTTTTAGCGTCTGACTGTAAACACAAAGTGCAACGAAGGTTGTGGGTTCGATTCCCACTCAAGACAATCGGGTGTTTAATGTCTTGCTTCATACTGTATCCCGCAAATAGCAGGGTAGGCAGAGTGACGATGGGAACCTAGTGTTAAGACACTCCGTTCCCTATTTTTCGCCGAATTCTGAAGGTATTGAGTGTTGAGTAGCAGAACTCAACACCACACTTTGTTTACAAGAGCAGAAAAGTAAAAAAAAATATAGGTATAATTCCCTCATAATCAGTAATGGGAATCGAACCCACAACTATACCCACTACCTATTATTATAATAGTCATAATATAAATAAAAGTAGTATTACGTTAAAAGCATACATTACTTTTAGTGAAATCATTTAAATTAAATTTAAAAAGGAAGTATTTAATGACAAACGTTTTACATAGATATATCAAAAAAAAATAAGTTACATTTCTTATTCATTACATAAAAACAGTTAGCAGTTAGTCGAGGCAAAGCGCGGCGTTGAGTTCCGTCACACAGGTCGCAATGCCTCGAGAATTCGTCGGAAAGTGGGGGACGGAAGTATCTTAATGGGAACGGAGTGTCTTAATACTAGGATCACAGGTTCCTCTATCTATCCTGCTGCAAGATACAGCGTAAAGCTAAAAAAACAGTTAGTATCAAATATTTTAATTTTCTTTTCTTATAAGGAACTAATTCTACGCTCGTGAATTTGCCCTATTTAAATATTATTCGGTATTTAACCATTTCTCATTTTCAAAATTTACTAATATAAGCGCATAGGAAGAGATCTGGAAGCGATAGTGCCACCGCAAAATCAAGCGCGAAACAAAGCACTGCCCCACCATCCTTTTCTGGAACCATTTTGGCATACTATCGTGCCCCTTTTGAGTACCTCTGGATAGATTTAAAGCTTTCGTCTTCTAGTAAGCTATAAGCAAACACCAGAATCTCAACATTTCAAACTTGTTGGTCATATATGTGTCCGAAGTTATACGAATGCAAAGTTTCACAATTTCGACACTGATTCACTCACTCACCTACTCACTGATAATCAAAATATAACTAGTACTTCCCATAGACCTAGAAGCTGAAATTTGATACTGGGGTTTTATTTCTACATAAAGAGAAAACTATCAAATGTAGGAACATCGAAGATCTGAAGTACCTGGTGACTCTGATGAGGAACTGCTATTATAGATATCGACATATTGCCGTTGCGAAATTTATTCAGCGTGATGGTACTTTTCTTTTGATTTACAAAAATTGAAGGTCTAGAGTATCTGATGAAGAACCCTAGTGTAACCCTAAGAGCTCGGTTAAACTATGGGAGAAATGGAAACGTCGTTAACCAAAAATGTTCACTGGAGGCAATGGGTTGAGTGGCGGAATTCAGTGTCGCGCTTTGCCTCGTCAGCCAGCCTGTCAGATCCAGGAAATAAAAATATTAAATATTTCATTTCACCGAGTGATAATCGAACCCACAATCTGTCGCACGCTTATCCGCTTGCGCCACAAATGGCGTAATTTTTTGCATTTTTCATTTCGTTAATTAAAAACAACTAAAAAATTAACGAAAACAATTCTTTTTAAAACATCAAAACTCACTAGAAAAACAACAAACACAGATTAAAAAATACCATAAGGCATTAATAAGTCGTTCCTTTGCTCTAGAAAGAGAGAGGGGGTGAAAAAAATAGCCCCGACCAATCGGAGGCGTCGCATTGCGCCCGCATTGAGCGGGAAAACTAGGTCACGTGGCTGCGGACGATGCGGCGTGGCGTCTTGCCGATTGATACAGATTATACAGAATGTGTGCCACAGATTATTAATAATATGTACTTATATTTGGGAATTAGGATGTATATTTTTTAATTGTACTGTATTTTAAGTAAGGAGAGTAATATTTTTTTATTAGCTTCTCTACTCTAATGTACTCTCCGTTCTCCACCAGGATTTAAGATCAATGGAAGTACAACTTCAGAAAGTTGACAAACTTTCTGCTGTACACACTCACTTTTTATGAAATTAATTACAATTATAAGTTTGTAATACTTAGTTTTTTAATCGTAGGTGCATTTTCACTTTTTGGATTTTTTCCTGTTATAAATTCTTAAATTGTGCCAAATTTGATAACTGTAGGTCCACGGGAAGTACCTTATAGGTTTTGATTACGCGGCGAGTTTAATACTACCTAAGTGTAGCAACTACAATGCATAAACATTCGTATATTTTGATTGCGTTGATTTAGAAGATTTTGTGCTATAACTATATAAGGGACCGTGTACCTGAATGTTTATTAGTTTCAGCTAGGTACCTCCACGCGATCTCGAGATATGTAAATGTACTCGGAAAACGAAGTGACCCTATAAAGGTTCTATTTTTCAAAATAAGATTCCCTTAGTGGGAATCCACCCCCTAACCGTCGTTGCCAGGTATTTTATATTTCGTTACATTTTGTTTTTCAATATAAATGTTTTTTGGAATGTTTTATTTTTTTATGATGTTTGGTTTTTTTTATAATTATAAAGCAGTGTCAAATCAAAAACATTTTATATAAAGAAGCAATGTCGTAAGCAATATATTTAAAAATATATAATACTTATACCTTTTAGAAAACGTATAAAAATTTGAACTTAGCGGAATTTTTATACGTTTTCTAAAAAGTATTTTTCTTTCCTGATAGGATAACACTTTAAAATTGATAAAAATATATGCATATAATTAAATTTTTGGCCTTTACTCTTGTATATCATTATAGTGGGCGAGCAGGAATCGAAAACGTTTATTAATATTATGATATAAATAGTCAATTTGGTTGTACACGCAATGGCTAAATAAAAAAAATTGTGACTTATAGTCCATTCAGGATCCAGGTCCATCGAGGACGGCTATATCTATAGCTATCTCTTGCGTCATGTGTCACGAAGAATACTTATCTCCATTTGACCACAGGGGCGAAGTCGCAGGTAAAAACAGGTCGCTTCTTATAAAATTACACATACTCAATATATACATACTCGTATATAAAAAGTTCAATAACTATCCACACATTACACCAATTTGGCTAATTAAAAATTTACAATATGGCTCTATCTTCATAGTCTTAACGGTGTAGGAAATTAGATTTTTTTTTGTGGTTTTGTTTTACGCTGTATCCCATATATAGCAGAGTAGGCAGAAGAACCTAGTGTTAAGACACTCCGTTTCCCATGCACCGCCCTGTTTTCGTATGTTGAGTGGCGGAACTCAACATCGCACTCTTCCTCGTTACCAGAGCGAAGAAATGAAAATACTACATATTTCGCTCCCTGGATTGGGAATCGAATCCACAACCGTCGCGTTTACAGTCTCACGCCTGTCCCTCTACGCCACAACAGCCTCAAACACAGGTACAGTTACATACAAGGTAAGTTGTAACTATTAGAATTAAAAATCAAAGCATATTTTACATATCTAACTGACACGGTGGCTATAGGTTCAATATTAATTCGGGGGAGAGTTTATAATAAAAATATTTGCTTCTTACGTTTATACTTACCATTTGTGTATGGATAAATATCGTCCACGGGGTGCCTGCCCAGTTGGTATACTCGTACATGGTTGAATGACAATCGAAAATTAAATTAAATTATTTTCACACTTCTTCCCGCTTATAACAGGATAGGAGAAGGACTTAGTGTTAAAACACTCCGTTTCCCATTTTCTGCCTAACGTTCGAGATATTTCATGTTGAGTAAAAACGCAACATCCTTTAATGTCAACAGCTTCAATGTCAGTAGGGCGCAACATTTATATGTCAGCTTCACGCTGTATCCTGCTCACAGCAGGGTAGGCAGAGGGAACCTAGTGTTAAGACACTCCGTTCCACACTTTCCACCGAGCTCTGGAGGCATTGCGTGTTGAGTGGCGGAACTCAACGCCCCGATTTGTTTCGACGCCAGAGCGAAGAAATGAAAATATAAATGTAAATAAATAATTCATCTCCTCGAGTGGGGATCGAACCCACAACCAGTCGATTTTACAGTCACTCTTCTTGCCTCTACGCCACGACTGGCCTCTAGATACCTCCACGCGATATAGTATTTAAATTTTACGCCCTACTGACATTCAAACGATTATATATTTGTTTTACTTTTATGTTAATTCGCAAGGTTAATTATTTTTCAAATTTAATCATAAAATTATTCCCATGCTTTCTTGACTTTACATTTACAGCTTTTGTGTAAAAGTTCTTAAAATTTTTCAGTCTTACGACGTTGAATTCTACCCTTCAACACGCAGTCTTCAAAACATAAAGAAATTTGGAAAATCAGATTGCCTTAACACTAGGTTTTCCCTGCCCATTTTCCTTTGAGCGGGATAAAGCGTGCAAACCTAAAAAATCTCTATTTCAAACCAGTATAAACCATAATTCAGTAACATTTCTCAGATTGTTATGAAACACGCATTCACCGAAAGTTTATTTAAAAAAAAAATCGAAAAATTATTAAACATTTCATAGTACAATAGCGTGCAATGTGTTTGTTTGCATTTCTTACGTTATGTGATGTGTCGGTCAGTGGTAAAAGGACTTAAGTTGGAATTTTTTTTGATTTAAAAGCGATGCAGATAATCCCCGTATCTTAGGAAAAATGGTCGTGATATCCACCATCTTATATTTATAAATGTCAAGGAAGAGCGGTGTTGAGATCTGCGGAACAAAAATTGTATGTCTTAGCACTAGGTTCTGTCTATCCCTCTGGATATCCTGATATATGCGGGATACAACGTGAAGCTAATTTAATTTATTTAGTAGTAAATAATTACAATAGTGATGCAGATATGTCCTGTTTACTGAGAAATGATGGTCGCGAATTCAAATTCCATGTTAAATATTCATAAAAGTTTCTCTTAAAAGTATATTTTGAAAGCGCAACGTTAAGTTCCGCCGTTCTACAGCTAATGTCCTAAAAATTAGGACGGAAAGTAGAGAACGGATTCTCCTTACACTAGGTTCCCTGTTCCTACCCTGCTTTATGCGGGTTACAGCGTGAAGCTTATATTTATCCACATTTATAAGAGTCTTGTTTATTAATGGACCAAAAGACCAGAAACCCAAGAAACAATTAAATAATAAATGAAGGAGAGGCAGTGTCGCAGTGGCATAACGCACAACAGTGCGTACGAAACCCGCCGCTTGGGGCTCCTCTACTTGGAGCTACTCGCAATGCTACTAACGCTACTAGCAATGTCTCGAATTCTGGCAGAATACGGAGTAAATAGTAACAATATAGTTTTAATGATTATATAGCGTTTTCAGTATAAAATAATTTAATAGCAAAAAATATATAGCGTCCGTCGTCTCCAGGTCGGTGTGGCGGAGGGGCACATGCCTGTGACTGGTTGACTGGTAAACGCGACAGGTTGTGACTTTGATTCCCACTAGGAGGAATTAAATATTTATATTTTCTTTTTCTTGCTCTGGTAACGAGGCAAAGCGCGGCGTTGTGGTGCGCCATATATCTATTCGGCATATATCTCTATATGTCTTGTTACGTGTGGGATACAGCGTAAAAAATATATAACAAGATGTTTAGCTTTGTTATATATAGATTTTTTTTTTAAAATATTACTATATGTCAAAAAAAAAATCTATAACTGGGGGTAAGTCGACAAAATCCATGAGAAAAGACAAAGTTAATATGGAAGTTATAAAATGTTTTCTTTTTTTATGGAAAGACAAGACAAACGAGCGTTCGGGTCACCTGATGGTAAGTGACTACCGCCGCCCACGGCCCCGTGCGACACCAGAGGAGCTACAGGCGCGTTGCCGGCCTTTAAGGTGGGTTGGGCGCCGGAGCCCGGCATTACCTGATGCGAAACGCAGTGGCATAAAGCCACTACTACTTCACGCCGGTTTTAAATGCCGGGGGTGGTAATGATCCGGTCGAGTCTGCCCATGCGTGTTGACATTGCTGGCGACGTGACTCTACCACACGTACTCGCCTCTTACGACACCACCAATACCAGGATGATCCTATTCTAGGCCGGGATCACACGGCGAAAAACACGGTGAGTCAAGAGTCTCGGTAGGCCTTTCAACACACAGTATCTAATAACTAATACTGAAGGAAAGTTACGGAAAAAGCATGAGGACCCACCGGAGAACATGTATGAAGAGTTTGATGACAGTGGACGAGGAGAAATAGGTATACAGAGACTGCAGTGTTTGGGGCCCCGCACTCTGGCTGCTCCGCTAAGCCTTGTACCATACTATTAACTATAAAAACGGGAAAAAAATCACGTTCTTTATACGCGAGCCCCCTTAAATATTTATTTTATTATTGTAGCGGGAACAGAAATACATCATTTGTGAAAATTTCAACTGCCTAACTATCACGGTTCATGAGTTACAGCCTGGTGACTGACGGACGGACGGACGGACAGCGAAGTCTTAGTAATAGGATGTAGATATGGAACCCTAAAAAAGGCTATAACAACCAGATAACCAACAACACAATGTCTTAACTTTACGGTTAATTTCGTTAGTTAATAGTTGAGACTAGTTCTGAACTATCGAAATGTATGCATAAATTGGATAGAAATGGATAGAAAAAAGAAGAACGAATGGTCTTAATCATAATTTCTTTCTATCTAAAACTCCTTAAAATAGAAAAAAGTTCAAAAATTAAAATCTATCATTACCAGAGGAGGCCGTGGGATCATAGTGTCAAGAAACTCCGTTTCCCACGAATTTTAGAGATACCGTGTTGAGTGGCGGAACTCATCGCCGCGCCATGTCTTGTTACCAGATCGAAGAAATGGTAATATTGCAAGCGCGCTTAAATCCCTGTTTATTTATTATACATCCACTACGCCCTAATGAAAAAAAAAGGTTCAATGCAAAAAATATCATTACAAATGCTAAAAAATATAAAACTATCATTATTCACAAAAAATCGAACCCACTACAACGTGAATTCAAATGAAACACACCAAGAAGACCCACAAGCATTGAATCCCAGTCCATTTTAATCCGCGGCCTTACTGACCTAGTTACGGTATCGATCGACCGCCCATCGCGTCACTAACTCAGATATAATGTTATGTGAACGCCGTTTTGGATGGGCATTTGTATTTTTTTCTCCTATTTTGTAGTAGGAATGAGGTAAATAGTGGCACAACTCTCTGTTTTCCGTTTGTGTTCTAGCTATCCACATGCGGCTTCATCCGCCCAAACTATAGTTATTATAGCCAAATTATACAAAATGTTGACATAAATTGTAACCTATGTAAAGTTTAATCTAAATTCGTTCAGTAGATTTAGCTTGAAAGTGGAACAAACATACATCCTCGCAAACTCACATTTATAATATTAGTAAGATATAACATTATCAGGTATATTGCGATGGTCTTTCTTTTTATTGTAAAGAAAATATTTTGCTGGTACTCTGTCCGAATATCTACTAAAGCCTTACCCTCTTCAAGTACCACTGGCCTGGGCCTAGGGTTGATGAGGGTTTCTGTGCACCTGTGAACCCCTGCGAATCAGGCATGACCCTGACTATGTCATGTGTAAACGCTGGTTTCACTGGTGTTTGTATGTCTGTCTATGGCATTGTAGCTCTTAAACGGATGCAAGATTTTGATTTCGTTTTTTTTTCTTCGAAAAGTGACTTAAAAAGAGTTTTCTCAGCGATGATTCAAGAAAACATGTTCGTCGTCGGTCGTTTAAAAATTATCAGCGTTTTTGTAGTTGTTTGTTTATTTTTTAGAGTTGTCGGTAGTTTTTAATTATTAATCATTTCCCCATATTTTATCGAACACGGAGAGAATCTTGAGAGAATTTACTCGCTCTGGTAACAGGACAAATCGCGCCGTTAAGTTCCCGTGCAATGTCTCGAAAATTAGGCGATAAGTAGGTAACAGTGTTAGCTAGCATTAGGTTTAGGCTATAAAATAATGTTTTTTGTCTCAACAACAGCAAGCACGCGTTTGAGATGATGATAATCTGTAACTCATTCTCTATCTTTCCTCAAATTATTGTGTATGGCTTTTGAGTTACAAAACAGAGTTCATCTAATATGTTTATTTACCTAGTTTTTTTACCCACTCATAGAAGGATAGGCAGAGAAAGCCTGGTGTTAATACATTCCGCTCCCGTCGTACGCAATGTCCAATATTCGGAAAATTGTGAGGAGTGGGGAAGTCAACGCCGCTCTATTTATTGTTATGAGAGCGGGAAAGTGGAAATAATTAATTTCCCCGAGCGGGAATCGAATCAACAACCGGCGCGTTTAC
>DWLH01001913.1:0-11731 GCA_018249795.1 Heliconius telesiphe telesiphe | reverse complement strand
TTTTTTTTTATTATTTTATTATTATTATTCTCTAAATTGTTAAACACTCTCTCCTTACAGTTCTAATTATTTAAAATTGTTTATGGAAGAAAGATTATTTTATTATTACTAATGTTCTGTTAGAAGTGGTTATTTTTTTTTATTTTATTTAAAATGGATTGTTTTTGTTTGTTTTTTTTAAGGGGGGGCGTGTTGTATGTGGGTATACGAATAATAAAATCAGTTGTGTAACCGACCCGGCCTTGTTAGTTACTCCCTTATATATTATCCTATAATTATCATAATATTCAACTTATAGGTTTTATATATTTATATATATAATATAATAATTAAGTTTATTCACATCGCTTTGCACCACATTATGCCCTCACTTTAAGAAGTTTTTTTGTTTGGTTGCCTGGAAGAGATCACTTTTAGTGATAAGGCCGCCTTTGTGCATATTATAACCTAAAATTTGATGTAATCAATCTTGTTAAAGTGTGCAATAAAGACTTTTTATCTTATCTTATCTTAATAATACTCTTTATTGTACACCCATAAAGATAATAACAATAAAATATGAAACAGAAAAAAAACGGAAATGTACAAGAGGCGACCTTATTGCTAAAAACAGCGATCTCTTCCAGGCAACCTTAAGGCATAGGATATAAAGGGGAGGAAAAGGGTTGGGGTGTAAACAATAATTATAATAAATGTATAAAGCAACCAGCATACATGTATTAAATATATATAAAATACCTAACTAAACATACATACATTATACATATATAGTTACATACATACATACATATTTTACAAGTATATGTGGCAATACAAGAAGGCAGTTTAGAGGGATTGGAAGTGTAGCTTTAAGAGTCGCTTAAAAATTATTAAAGATTTTGCCCGTCTGATATTCAGAGGTAAAGCATTCCATAGTCGGGAGGATGTGACAGTAAAAGAATTGTTAAAGAAAGAAGAAGAGTGTGAAAGAATTTTTAGAGTTAAATTTTGTTCAGAGCGAAGATGTCGGGAATGAGAGTGACCCAAAAAATGGAAACGCTCTTTTAAATATGGTGGTGTTAAAGGATCAAATAGTACACAGTAAAGAAGATGGAGAATATGAATATTCCTGCGAAGACGGATTGGGAGCCACTTGAGCTTTTTACGGAAGTCAGAGACATGGTCGTACTTTTTTAATCCATAAATAAACCGAATAGCAAGATTTTGTAATCGCTATTTATAATTAAAATATATATATATAATATATATAAAATATGTAAGATAAATATGTATACAATAAATAAATAAATGAAAAACTTAAAAAAATGAATAAAATACTAATAGTAACAAGTGAAAAAAATAATAATAAAGCAAAAATAAAAATAAATAAATAAAAAATAATAAAAATAAATAAATAATAAACTACTTAAATAGCTTAGTACCCGCTAGTTGCAAGGAGAGATTATACATAAGTTCACTGAAGAGAAATACAAAAAGAAAAACAAAATAAATGAATTAATGTATTAAAATCAGATATAAAAACTACAAATAATAATAACAGAGAATAATATAAGTACAAGGAAACCAAAACATTAGAAAGAAAAAAAAACGAAAGTGAATATTACAATGTATCTGTCAAACCAATAGAAAAAAATCTTATCATTACTTATTTACATAAAAAAGAAAGTATATAGAAAGAAATTACAGAATTATTAACAAAAATAAATAACTATTTTGTAATAATCAAGTAAAATTTATAATCACATCACAAGTACAATATGTATAGAAAAAAGTAATATAAAATAAAATAGAATTTATGTATAGTTTGACAGATGATTAAATGAGGTAAAAAAAGAAAAAAAGTTATGCAATATATTAAATCAATTCAAAAGGCCAACCATTTAATGCAATGAAATCATAATACTAAATAATCTGTGTCAACGCTTCGTTAAGTGTTGGCCAATATAATAGGATTATTTTTGACAGTTCATAAAGTAAAAAGACACGGTAGAAGTTTTAAATTAACAAAGTTAATTAGATTTAAGTTAACAAAGTTATTTTTTAGTTATGCGCTTGCACCTCTGAACAATTACTTTATTGTTGTTTTCGGAGCTCTTAGGAGCAAGTACAGTCCCCTGCACCATTGGCGGTGACTTAGCTGGCACACCCTAAAGATCAGACATACACTGCACTCGGTAACGCAAGCCGTTTGGAGCAATTATGTTGATGGAGCCGTCCCGTGTCCAACATTTCCCCACACCAAAACGCTGCCTGGCAGCCATAAAAACATCATGACGGGTTTTTGTCAGAAATTCAGACAAAGTAATACCGGAACCTTTTAGTTTCGATTTGGTAACCTATATATTGTGACGCACCTGAGGAGTTGAAAACTTTACGACGATTGGCCGCGGCTTCTTTTCGTGCAAAGGACAAGCCGATAAACCGAACTGATACATGAGCTCGAAAAATTTGTAAGGTCAAGGTCATCCGTCACAATACTTGTTACCAGTGCACCAACATCTTCCGACTTGTTCTCACGTACACCATGAAAGAGCAGGATTTTACGTCTTCTAGATATCTTCATTCGGTCCACTTCCAATGTTAGCAGTTCGACTTGTTTTTCAACGAACTTAGTGCAACGTGAATAAAAATTTTAAATGAATTGAAATCAGTAGCTATTGTTGTCACTGTAGTTGGCGATGATGTTTTGTTCAAGTCTTGTTGGAATTCATTCATCCTGGTGTTGAACATGTCAGCCATAACAGTGATGGACTCCTTGATAGTATCCATAGTTGAATATATAGTTAAATATATTATTAATTGTCGAAATTCAATAAAGGAAAACACTAGCGGTAAGTACGTAATATCACCAGCACATATGTAGCTTTAAAATACTAGTATATACAATTAAATATGAAGAAAATAAATAAAGAGCTTATCAAAAATAGCTGTTCACTTATTTACGCCTACCATTTTAGTTATCATCCATCATTTACGTTCTTGTTCTTATTTGTAGTAATCCTGAATCTATACTTATAGTGAATAAGCCTAGAATTATATACAATTTCCACAACTCAAACTTTGATATTATGTCGACAGCCATAAAAGAAATTGATTGGAATTTTACATTTTCTGGTTATAATGCTGAATGTGCCATCTCGGTACTTTACGATAAACTGTATAGCATTATAAAACAAAACGTTCCCACTAAGTTAGTAAAATCGTCCAAGTTTCCTATTTGGTTTAATTCAGCTTTGGTTCACATTTTTAAAAATAAAAATAACGCCTGGATAAAGTGGAAAACTTACAAAAATATATCTGACTATGAGAAGTTTGCTTTGTACAGGGATAGATTTAAGGATATCTCAAAAATTTGCTATGATCACTATATAAATACAGTCGAAAATAATATTAATAAAAATTACGAATATTTCTGGAAGTACATTAATAATTTGACAAGCAGTTTAAGCATTCCTAAATCAATTACATGCAACAATACGTGTGCAAATAATCCTGATAATATTAGTGATTTATTCTCCCAATATTTCAAGTCAGTTTTTGAACCGAATTGTGTTCCACCTGATTACGACATAGATAGTATTATTATAACTTCAGATCTCAACTTAACAAGTCTCGTTTTATCGGAATCTGAAATCTTAAATGAGCTACGTACGCTAGATACTTCTAAAAGTCAGGGCTTAGATAACATACCGCCAATCCTCCTAAAATCGTGTGCCTCAGCTTTATGTGAACCCTTACTTTACTTATTTAATTTGAAGGTGGTTTTCCTGTCATATGGAAATCTGCACGAATAACACCAGTTTTTAAGAATGGTGATGTAGTGAATATTTTATATTATCTTTTAATAAAATTAATTATTGATAATAATACATACAAATACATATGAACTACTATTTTATACTATATTAATATTATATTTTTACACTACATTCTATTTTCAAATTTACTTAAAACTAAACAGTTAATATTTACATTTATTATAATCATCCGCACGCAGCGCATTTGCATGGTAAACTTGTTTCGAGTTTTTTTGCTGTGCGTGACGTAATCTGCTTGCTAGCTACGTGTAAAGAGTCGGCTACTATTGCTTGCGACGTTCACTCGTTTAAATATCGTTTCGCTTATCTATTTTTTGGCATTTCTTTAAATTTCTTTCTTTCCTTCTGTAAGTGTGTAAAATTATATATATTATGGAACTTTAATTTCACTCCGTATTTAAAAATATAAAATATTATTAAATAGCGTATTTCACAAGAACCACTATAGTGATAAGTCAAATGTAGAAAATTATCGCCCAATATCGATAATACCAGCTCTTTCTAAAGTTTTTGAGAGACTTGTCCACAAAGCCATATACCCTTCGCTACATAGGGTCATAATTCCTGAACAACATGTCTTTGTTCGACTTCGCTCGACAGGCTTAACCTAGTGGTTTACACAAATCATTTATTTGAAAATATTGATAATAATAAGCAAGTTGATAGTGTTTACACAGACTTTCGAAAAGCTTTTGACACAGTGGATCACAAAATTCTGTAGGAGAAACTTGCTTTTAATGGGATCCGTGGTAATTTATGGCGATGGTTTAAGTCATATATTACTAATCGTACTCAAAAAGTTGTTGAAACTTTAAGATGTATGGCTTCGTTACGCGATCTACTAAAAATTTCAGGCGTCCTTCTTCATATCTTACTGTTTAAAAGGCTTTAATTCGCTCCCAGGTTGAGTACGCTGTGCCTGTATGGAACCCGTTATATAATAAGTACATATGTCTTGAAAGTATTCAGATTATTTTTTTACGTGCCATGCAGTACAGATGCTATGGCAATCAAATACCGTATGTGCAATTACTTAACGATTATAAGCTCATTACATTGGAAGCAAGACATAAGCAGCTTAAAGCATTATTTTTATATAGTTTATGCCACCATAATTATGATTGCCCTAGTCTGGTTAATCAAATTTGTTACTGTATACCAACTAGAACGCATTGCCGCAATTCTTGTCGATTATTTGCAACCAATCGATGTCGCACAAGTGCCGGTAAACGTCGACCACTATACAGAATGGTCAACTATAAGAGTTGAATTGAAACGTCGACCAGACCAGACCTGAATGGCCAACTATGAGAATAATAACTTTAATTCTATTGATATTGCGGCAACGCGTGATAGCAGTTTCAAAAAAGCAATACATTCACTGGTTACATTTTGTTACATTTATATATTTTGTTATGCTGTTATGTGCACTGTTTGTTTACCCCAATAAATTTATATATATATATATATATATATATATATATATATATATATATATATATATATATATATATATATAAAAAAAAAACACAAACCACACACACACAAAAACAAAGTAATAATAATATATATAGTGACAACTTGGGGAAAAATATGGGTGTGATTTTAAATAACATTTGTAAAGGACACTCAGTATTAAATTGTTGTATGCCTGGAGCCATATACTCCCAAATTATGAGTAAAATTCTGTCTAATGCTCATTGTCCTAACACAATTTTAATTATTTTGATTGGGGGAAGGGGAAATGTGAATAAAAAGTTATTACAAGACTACTATTTACAATTAACAAATTTAAATGTAAAAAAAAAAAAATATGTTAATATTTCCTTATATAAAGAAGTTACCACAAGAAAATGATATTAGATATAATTTAAATAATATGTAACACATACATTAATTAATAGTAATTATGTGACATTAAGTGATAATAATAGTAAAATCAATTTAATTTACATTAATAATGTAATTAATATAAAAAATAATAATTTGACATGTGATAGGCTACATCTATCTTATTTTTATAAAAGACAGATAGCAAGTATGCTATTATATTATTTACAATTTAACTTAGCCAATACTGTGGCTATAAAGAACACTGTACCTCTTGAACGGTATACTTTGATTTGCTTGGAATCCTTTCCAAATAATTTAAATTAAATAATAAGACAAAAGAGGCCATCTCTGGCAAAATGTTATACAGTTAAAAAATAAAAGTTACAATTATGTAAAAATAAATACTATTTGTTATGATAATGATACAAACTTGGTGCACCAAAACATACAAGGGATGTTAAATAAAGACTTAGAAATTGAGTTATTCTTGCATAGTAATAATATCTATTCATGTACTTTGTTAATACATTACAGAGCTGAGGCTTCGAAACTCTGAAGCTATTTTTAATTTTACTAATCACCAAGTAGCTAGTATGTTCAACAGAGAAAAAGCAATTCGCGGTGGCTCCCTAATAGTTTTGAAGAAATCTTACAAGTTTAAAGAACGTAAAGACATTGTGAGCCTCTCTGTTGAGCAAACTATTGAAATGGCCTGTGCTGAGCTTGAGCATTTCATTATTGTAAGTGTATACAGACCTCCCACTGGGTTATATGAACACTTTGAAATAATTTTAGAACAAGTACTTGTAAAATTATCTGGATCTAAGAAATTAATAGTTGTATGTGGTGATATTAATTTACTAGATAATTCCACCACTTGTATCAGATTCAGGTCATTACTAAATTCATATAACCTAGATAATCTATTTCTAGAGCCAACAAGAATCACTCATTGTACTGCAACTTGTATTGATAATATTTTTACAAACTCTATACCATGTAAAAAGTCAATAATTAATATGTTAAGCTCAGATCATTGCGGACAGTTGGCTTCCTTTCACTTTGGTAAAAATATAATTCATAAAAATAAAAAAAATGTTTGTATACCGATGACAACTGGTCTTGTAGAAAAATTTAGAAGTAATATAATAGCAAAATTTAAATACCTAAAATATAATAATAAACCCAATTTACTATATGGGAAATTTTTCAATGTTATTAAAAAAGTATGTGCCATGGCAAAATCTTTACACATAAAAAATAAAATTAAAAGTTCTTTTGATAAAATTAAATTGACATGGGACATAATAAATTTTGAAACCGGAAAAGCTAAGAATCATAACTCTGAATTTAAATTAAAAATTGAGAATAGTTTAACCAGCTCAGATCAAGAAGCTGCATGTATATTTGAAAAATTCTTTGCTGATATTCTAGTTTCAACAACCGATAAACTTATATCCTCCACAACCGTCGCTGAATCATTACTTAAGGAGAGCGTACACAAATGTAATGTAGATTTTAAATTTAAATCAGTGAATTCAAGGGACATCATTAAGACATTTAAGTCCCTTGATATCAAGAAAACGGCAGATCTATGGGGTATTTCTGTCAAATTGATTAATTATATATTAGACGCTGTTGCTCCTCACCTCGCAACTATATTTAATAATTGTATAGAGAATGGTGTGTTTCCTGACCTAATGAAATTTAGTAAGGTCATACCTATATTTAAATCGGATAGTACATCTGATCCCAATAATTCTCGACCAGTTTCTATACTACCCTCGTTCAGTAAGATTTTTGAAAAAAATATTTTAAATCAAATATTACTGCATTTTGATGCACACAATCTCATGCACGATTAACAGTATGGTTTTACTAAAGGTCGTTCAACTACAGACGCTGGTATAGGTCTTATAAAGAATATATATGAGGCCTGGGAGGGATCGCAGGATGCTCTTGGCATGTTTTGCGGTTTTTCTAAAGCCTTTGATTGTGTACAGCATTAAACATTGGTCATGAAGCTACACTACTACGGCATAAGAGGACGTGCACTCAATCTTCTGACCTCTTATTTGGCTGACAGAGTTCAGAGGACTAATGTGAATGGCAAGAAATCTTCTGGTTCGGTAATCAGCATGGGGGTCCCACAAGGGTCTATTCTGGTCCTTTTCTCTTTTTGATATATATAATTGATTTACCGTATCTAGTTGAAAAGAACCATGAGATAGTATTGTTTGCTGATGACACCTCATTGATTTTCAAAATAAAAAGACGACAAATCGTATATGACAATGTAAACAATGCTCTCTCGAAAGTAGTACATTGGTTCAGTGTTAATAACTTACTATTGAATAGTAAAAAAACAAAATGTATTATTTTTAGAACACCTAACACGAAAGTTGTTAAAGCCGATGTACTCTTGAATGGTGAACCCGTAGATCCTCTTGATTCTACGGTATTTTTCGGTATCACCATAGATTCCAAATTACAGTGGGGACCCCATATTGATGGATTGGCGAATAGACTTAGCTCTGCAGCTTTCGCGGTCAAAAAAATGAGATCATTAACTGACGTAGAAACGGCTCGACTTGTTTACTTCAGTTACTTCCATTGTATTATGTCCTATGGGATTTTACTTTAGGGTAATGCAGCCGGTATTCAACCAATATTTGTCCTGCAGAAGCGAGCTATTCGTGCAATCTATAACTTAGGTCCTAAAGACTCCTTAAGGTAAAAGTTTAAAGAAATTAATATACTGACAGTTGCATCTCAATATATTTTTGAAAATATAATGCATGTTAAGAAAAACATTAATAATTTTACCAAAATTGGTGATTTTCATAATATTAACACTAGAAATAGGCATAATCTTGGTGTACCTGTAACTCGATTGCATCGAATCCGTAATTCTTTTATGGGACAATGTGTACACTTTTACAATAGGATCCCAGAAAACGTCAGAGAATTTTCGATATCACGATTTAAAAAAATTGTGAAAAGACGTTTGTGTGTTAAAGGTCATTACCAAATTAATGATTTTGTAAATGATAACACGCCTTGGGAATGAAATGCTCGCTCCAGTCTGTTTCAAAGGTATCATTGTCACAGATAATTAAATATGTATTTGTATAAAATTGATTTAAAAAAAAATAGGTCCCGCTGAGTTTCTTGCGCCGGTTCTTCTTAGGTCTGAGGCATTAACTTTAGTGAACTGGTGGTAAATTATTTGAGGTTCAAAAAATGAAGCATGTAACCTCTTATTTTAAATAAAATAATTTGAATTTGAATTTGAGTTTGAGTTTGAGTTTGAGTTTGAGTTTGAGTTTGAGTTTGAGTTTGAGTTTGAGTTTGAGTTTGAGTTTGAGTTTGAGTTTGAGTTTGAGTTTGAGTTTGAGTTTGAGTTTGAGTTTGAATTTGAATTTGAATTTGAATTGAATTATATAATATATATATATTTTAATTAAGTTTTTAATTGGGGGTAAATAATAAACGTCATGTGAACACATGACAGATGTCACAGACAAACACTCAGCAAAGTATAATAAATAATAAGAAGGTAGTCAGTCAGTAGAACAGTCGTGTCGGAAACATCAGTTGTTAATTATAGTATAATTAATGTTATCTTACTCTTTAAATCAGGCGTTCCCAACCTTTTCTTGATCAAGGACCACTTTTATATCATTCTTGGTAGCAGAGACCACTATGTATGTAGGTCTAATAAAAAATTACTGTGATAATTAAACAGAAACTTCGCCTCACCATCCCCAGTCTTAAAATTAAAATCGTGCGCGGACCATATTTAGGCTTCTGCGGACCACTGGTTGGGAACCACTGCTTTAAATGATGTGAAGCTCGGAGCAGTGCCTGGGACTTGCGACCACAGGTGTAGGCTTCAGGGATCCCTTTCCGTTATAACAACCGCAACAAAGCCCAATGCAATTACAAATAAGCGTTAACCATATTCATAATTACGGTAATAATTGATTAATTAAATAATTAATTTTCCGAATAGTCGAGGTTAGTCAGTGTCCATGTTGTAGGGTAGAATGAATAAGAATCGTGTTGCAACTTGATTGATCGCGACATATATATATGAGATTTACTTTTAATGTTGGGATTTGGCAATGCATAACACAATGTGATTCGTCTAAAAAAGAGATTTATTTATAAGATTAATAACAATATTCAAATATAAAAAACCCAATAAAATAAAACAATAAAACCACTAACCTAAAAAAGAGAATCGACAATTAAATGTCCATGCACTCATGTAGTATTGACTTATAATACTTTTACTAGCTATTACACTTAATTCCACAATGAATAAGACTATAATTAATATCAACTTTTAAACGGTAAATAATTTAAAATGAAAGTAATGTATTGTACGTTAGATCAATTCAAAATGGCAGCAACGGCGAGCGTCGGTCTCGGATCCTCTGTGGAACGTAGCGCCATCTCTCAAATGAACTAAGCAACGGTGCTTACATCTCCCTTCCATGAGAAGCTTAATTCCCAAAATTAAGCTTTATCCATAACTAATTAACAAGCATAGGAACAAGTTTTGTAATATGATATAGTCTTGATCTTGTTCCGCGACCCGTATTTATTTAAAAAATTGTATCAGATATTTTTTCTTCAATCAGAAACGGACCAATTCTAATTTCATTCATCTTTTTTTTGTTTAATTTGTTGCCGTGGTTTACATACACCATATCACCTTTTTTAAAACTGGACCTGTCTGGACCTGTCAAATAAAGATTTATTATGGTCGTGTGATTTTTTTGATCTTTGAAATGCTATTTTCCTGTCATCTTCCAAATTTCTTGTTAATGCCTCTTTTTTCTTTAATTCAGGTGGTAACAGATCTGTAGACTCACCATATAACAAATACTTAGGGGAAAATCCTGTTACTAAGTGGTTTGTTTCATTGTATCTGTTTCTACATTCCTCTGCAATTTTTGACCAATTGATTTTTTCTTTTGATTCATTCATTCTACATCTCATTTTGTTTACTAAAGTTTGGTTTAATCTCTCGTGTAAACCATTTGAGAAAGGTGCATCTACTGCTGTAAACACTAACTGAATATTTCTATTTCTAAGATAATTTTTCTGCTTGATAATTTTTTATATCAAGGATGTCAATTAAATTTACTGTTTTTAAATAATCGTCATTGTTTTCATAGATTTCCAACACTGGATTCCTGCTAAGGCAATCTGCTTCTGTATTATTTTTTCCTGGATAATATTTTATTTCACAATTATATTGAGACAGATAGTGTAACATATCACCTAATTCCTCATCAGTTCTATTTTTCACATGTAGCTTCTTTGAAGGTTTGTGATCTGTATAAATAGTAAAATAATTTCCAATCAACCAATGTTGCCAGAACTTTATACTTTCTTTAATGGCCAGACACTCTAAAAATATAGCTTTTTTATATTTTTGCGATTCATTAATTTTTTTAGAAAAGTATGCTACCGGCTTTTCCTCGCCATTTTGTTGAATCTGTTTTAAAACTGCTCCTATACCTTTGACACTGGCATCTGTATAAATAAATATTGGTGCTTGTGGATCATAGATAGCTGGTATTGGTTTAGAACATAGATCATTTTTAATTTTTTTAAATGCATCTTCACATTGTTTTGTCCAGTTAAAAGTCTGGTCTTTCCTAAGCAAATTATGTAATGGATCAAGTACTATTGAAACATTTGGAATGTATTTTCCATAAAAAATATTTTTTCCCAGAAACTGCCGTATTTGTTTTCTATTTTCTGGAATGGGAAAATCTTTTATTGATTTCAGATTATTTTTAAGTGGTGTAATGGTATTATTTTGTAATATATGTCCCAAATATTTAACAGAATTAAATGCGAATTTACATTTTACGAATTTTAGCCTGAAACCTTCTTCTCGAATCGCCTCCAGTGATTTTTTTATATGTAAGATATGTTCATTAAATGACCTGGAAAAAATTAATATATCGTCAATATAATTTACGGTGAATTCTGTTAAGTTATATTTTCTTATAATGTTTCCCAAAATCCGTTGAAATATAGCTGGAGATATTTTAAGG
>DWLH01001912.1:0-11735 GCA_018249795.1 Heliconius telesiphe telesiphe | reverse complement strand
GCAAGTTCAACTGTGTCTGTCGTTCTCTTGCGTGAGACTCAATTAGTTTCACCAATGGTAACTGATTTATAATGTGCATAAAGAGGACTTGTTTTCACCTGTATATTCTATATTGATATTGCAGTTCCACTTCGCTTTCACAAATTTAAAAAAGAAAATACAAATTTAACTTTGAATAATTTACTTACGAAATTGATAACGCCGTTCTCACAGACTGGGTTGGTGCCAAAACTCTGGAATGTGAGTTCGCTGTACTGTTTTGGAAAAAAGTTACTGCAAGGGACGTAAAAAGAGGCAGGTACTCGAAATCCCAACTGGCATCGACGGTTGGTCAAAAAGTTATACGATTTTTTCGAACCACCCGGTCTCACAGACATACACGTCACCAATGGCGGGTTAATGATTATTATACTGAACTCCCAGTTGTACTTGGTTATTGATAGAAAATAAATCACACTGATGATATTTTCTAAAAATAAAATGAGGACACTCATTTTTATTTTTTAAATATCAACTGTTGACTGTCACTCAAATCCCCGAAAAACTATAGGAACGGTAGCAAGTAACAAACCTATTGAAATAAAATAAATAAATAACATATGTATGAGTTTTTGATAGTTGAACGTGAACTAATTATAGCGTAACATATTATGGTTAAGCCCCGACGCAAAACGAGGGGTGTTATAAGTTTGACGTATCTGTCTGTCTGCCTGTGGTACCGTAAATCCTGAATTAATGAACCGATTTGAAAGCGGTTTTTTTAGTCGAAAATCTTGTTCATCGTGATAATTTTGAGCTATATTTTATGAAAATCGGATTAGTAGTTAAAAGCTACAAGGAGAGCACTACAGAGCGAAGAAATGGAAATATAAATTTATGTAAAATTTTTCATCTCCTTAAGTGGGGTTCGAACCCACAACGAGTCGGTTTTACACACTTCGTGCCACTGCGCCACGACTGGCCTCTAAATAATTATAAGTAATTAATAACAAAATAAACAAACTTTTATTTTAATATTTATAATAATTATTATTATAATTATACAAAAGCACAAAATTATCCTTAGCTTTGAAAACTGCGCAACACGTGTCTGTTGTCAGCGGTGAGCCGCAAACTAAATTGCGGATACGAGTGTTCAAGATATGCGGCGGCGCGTTGGGGGGCGCGAGCGTCACGACAAATGTATGGAACAATACATTTTCAAATCCTAATATAATTTATGCCGTACACATCTGTTTCGCCACTTGCCTTTTCGACGTGATCTAAATGAAGAAATGGTGTGGATCTGTCAAGTTAGTGTGGAAGAACTTTTGGAGTATGCCTAATTCAACGTCTGCTTCGTTTAGTAAAGCATGATTTATGTTTGAAACTTATATGTTTACGTAATATGTGATTTATAAATAACAAGATTTTTTATCGACTCTTTAATAATATTTCAGTCAATTTAGACAAAAACGAAGTGAAATTACACCAAAACCTTCTTCATAAATCACTCTGTCTATTAGAGAAAGCCGCATGAAAATCTGTGCAGTAGCTTTTAAATTTATAGCAAACAGACAGACAGACAAGCGCGGTAGAGGACTTTGTTTTATAATATGTATAAACATAATATATAAATCATATTATGATTAAACAACCGGTATCAATTTAATAGAAATTATTATGACATGGAATACCATCGTCTTTCGTTATCTATCCAAGTTCTAAGGTAATGTGGAGGTAAGGTAAGGTACTAAAAAGTTTCATAGGATATTTCACACACTTTACAAATTAGATAAAAAAGTTCAAGTTACATCTTTATAGTCCATTCTCTACTTTGTCATTATTTAAATACATTTTCACATATTCCCATGAGTGGGAGTTAAACTTATATCAATGTTCTCTCCACTATATTCCCTCTGCTTACCTTGCTGTGTGCGGGATACAGCGTTAATCAAGTTATATAAATACTTTATTACTTTACCTTCTCTTAAATCTAAATGACTAGTGGCCCACGACTCGCGGCTTCGCATATCACCTATAATAATTTTATTATGATGCATTTGCCAACAGATTGATACATTGAATCATGGACATATGTGGCTGTATGATCGTCATCAGCGGCAAGAGCGCCCCCCGCGGGGGCGGGGCGTTTCCTTATTATTGTTATTTCGTTATTTAAGGCTAACTACGAATTACACCGTAATGTTATACATCCTATAAGCACTTCTGAAGAATGCAGCTTTCATACGAAAGAAAAAGGAAGTAAGTCGGACCAGTAGATCTAAACAAACAAACAAACGAATGAACGAACGAACGAACGAACAAACGATTGAACGAACGAAAAAACAAACAAAGAAACAAACAAACGAACAAACAAACTCTTTCGCTTTATTATATTAGTATAGCCGAACGAACGCTTATGCCAGTCGTGCCTTTGTCGCTTATTCCGCGCTCTTGCTTTTACGCTCGGCTGAAACAGGCTGAAAGAGACTGGTTTTTCAGTACTAATAAACATAAAAAAAATTTAAAAAAATTTAATAGATTCATGAACTTTTTGAGTGTTACAAATTTTTATCGTCTCAATCGTAAAGATTTCACGTACGAGATTCACAAAAACATTGTCAATAAAACCAATACTATGTACGAACTTAGATTCAATGAACATGGTGTATACAATGCAACATTACGAAACTCACACACTGTCGTAGACTAGAAATGCTGTGACTACATTATAATACCTCCAACTTAATATCTCAGCTTGGCTAGTGTGGAAATTTGAATAAACAAACGTCTAATATTCAAATGAACTATAGTTAAATAATTTTCAGAAAGTGGTAAAGATGAGATGACTGATGGAAAGCGATAAATCTCGATAGAAAGTTGTTCGTGGAATGGCAATAAGAAGTATTTAGTTATATGTACTGTTTCCTTAAGGCTAGTCGTGGCGCAGAGGCACAAGCAAACCCACAACGATTACAGTCGCACGCTTGTACTACTATAAACAGCTTCGATTGTGGGTTCGATCCCCACTCAGAGAAATTAAAAATTTTATAGTTTAATTTCTTTTGGTAACGAGTTAAATGACGGCGAATCCTCCTCTACAATCAGCATCCAATTTCCACCGGATCCCATAATCAGAACCTAACTTATTTTCACCGAACTATCCTTGAAGTGTATCCATTCAAAAGTCAAAAGTTCTGAGGTAACATAAAAAAAATCAAATTGATAACTTCCTTTTCATAGAGATGTAGGTTAAAAAAGTAACAACTTAATTCATAAGGACAACATACGATCCGATATCAAGCAATAAATAATTAAATTTCCACTCAAAAACTAATGATGTTTTCAATGGCGTTCTCCACAACACATAATGATGTCGAGAAACAAAATAAGCGCTTCTAAGCAAGCAAAGATATATGAAACCTCTCCAAAGACCGTACACGTTCTTGTTCTACCGTGGGGGTTAAAAATAAGTTACCTAGACTTTTTTAAAGTTACCTACTCTTTTTTGTTATTAGGTAAGTCGAATAACCGGTGCTAGTGCTTATGGGGTTCCTCATGACTATGTAATTAATTTATTTATTTATTACAGCTTCACGCTGTATCCTGCACACAGCACAGGTAGAGGGAACGGGAGTGTTAAGACACTCTGTTCCACACTTTCTGCCGAATTCTGGAGGCATTGCGTGGTGAGTGGCAGAGCTCAACGCCGCGCTTTGCCGCGCCTCGACACTAGAGCGAGGAAATGGAAATATAAATTTAAGTGAATATTGCATCTCCTTGAGTGGGGATAGAACCCACAACCAGTCGGTTTTACAGTCACACTTTGTGCCCCTGCGCCACGACTGGCCTCATCTACTGGTCTGACATGACTGACTATGTAATGGTTGTACATTATGACGAAACACCACTCACAATGAAAGCAAAAATTCGTTTACTGTTTATATCGCTCACGTATTGAAAAGTAGCTCATTTTATGTTGATATTGGTTGACCTGGAATAAGTAAAACATTTAAATGACAACCGAAATACGTTTTTTAATGGGTTCGTTTCTCATTGAATTTTTGTTACCATTCGGCTTTCGGCTTGGTTCGGTTGTCATTCGGCTTTAAGTATACGTTTAAAAAAAAATATATAAAACAACTAATGTTGTTTTATATATAATTTTTTAAATGTATACTCCTCACATGTCACACACGACATGTTTATATTCACGATGTTATTTATGTAATGTGTATTCATAAAATACGTCAAACCAATATAAAAACGAGCATTGACATTTTCTTAACCACCCAAATAACCATATATAATAAAAAAAAAACCGGACAAGTGCGAGTAGCGCTAGTCCACCTAGCGTTCGGTACAAAAATTGGAGGCCTCCAACTTTTGAATAAATTCAGGCTTAGCTTAACCAGTGCCCTTTCATCTGATACCTCACTTGAACCAGCGGCATTGATATCAAATTTTACCCCCCTTTTAAGGCTATTATTTTTTAGGATTTAACCACAGATATATAGTTTTCAGATTTTTTCCTGAACAAGTATAGGGTGGGCCATTAAGTTATGCGAATTTAAAAAAATCGTAGATAAAAAAACTACAAGGCTTAGGAAAGATAATCTTTATTTATAAGAAAGTAAACACATGGGAATTTTATTTTTTTAAAATAACATTACTGAGATGTGTACCATCCAAACGTACACACTCCTCGAATCTGAACCTTAAATTCGTAAAAACTCGCTGGCACATCGCTCGTGGGATAGCGGACATTGCCTCGCAAATGTTGTTCTTAAGCTGGGCAATTGTCGGTTTATTGACATAAACGCGGCTCTTGAGGTACCCCCAGAGAAAAAAATCCAGTGGCGTGAGATCTGGAATATCAGTTTTCCAGTAAACATTTCGTTTACAACTGCTAAGGACTCATTGGATGTATGAGATGTCGCGCTGTCTTGTTGAATCCAGGTCCTGCTGTTGTAGGCTTCAAAATTACGCTGTTGTGGGAAGAAAAAGTTACGTAACATGTCTGTATAGCGATCAGAATTTCCTGTTACGGTTTGGCCTCGCTCATTTTCGAAGAAATGGAGTCCGATGATTCCTTCAGCCGATATGGCTTCCCAAACTGTCACTTTAAGGGAATGCAATGGTCTTTGATGTTTTAATTTGGGATTTTCTGAGGCCTAATACCGACAATTTTGCTTATTCACATATCCACTTAAATGAAAATGAGCTTCATCCGAGTAGAGAGTATTGTTCAAACTTCGAAAACGCTGTAACGTACTTTCGGCAAAAGGATGGCGAAGATGGTGTCATCTGGTCATTTGGTTGTGGTGGCGTCATTTGGTTTCAATTCCTAGACTAATTGAAGTTTATACGCGTGAAATTTAAGATCTTTTGCCAAAATACGCCTTAATGATGTTCTTGATATAGTGAGCTCAGTTGATCTCTTTCGGGTTGATAATTGGGGATCGCGCCGTACGGACGTCGCGACTTCGCTTACAGTTTCTTCCGTTCTTATTGACCTTGGACGCCCCGCAGGTTTTTAATTCTGTGTCGAAGCCGTAGACTCACTGTTTGAGCCACGATCTGATAACACTTTCACTAGGACATTGATTTAAATCATGTAAACTAAACTCAGAGCGAAATAGACGCCGCGTAATTGTGCACGAATCGCCATTTTTGTAATAACATACACAGAACGCATGCTGCTCACCGTTGAAACGCTCCATGATGACTAAATTTCCGAGAACCAAGCTACCTTTCCCCACTACCCGCGCCCCACTCCCACGTCCCTCTCACGATCAATCCGATTTTGTAATTCGCACGCCTTTCTGGCCCACCCTGTACTACCTGTAAATACTAGCTGCCAAATTTCATAATTCTAGGTTAACCGGAAGTACCCTATTAATTTTGATTCTCTTTATCCTTTTCCTAACTGACGGTACTAATTTCCACCAGATGATTCCACGTCCATTATTTCGATAATACAATCGCGCTTTACTTATTTGACACTAACGATCCTTTAAAGTACTATTACTCTAGCCAATCAAAGTGATTTATTCCATTTTTTTCTATATACTGCCAACAAGTGACACTTTCAAATCTCGATCTGTTTTGGATTTTAGAATCGCGAATTACTTTTTTTTTTATTATACTAGATGGTACTTTTATCTATATAAGCAATATGGTTTTAGATTATAATTTTAAAGTTTTTGACTAAAGTAAAGTGGAAAAGGTATAAGGACTTATAAGTACCGTCAGGGACTTTGGTTATTTTTTTGTTAATTAAATCGAGTATTATTCTAATATTTGTTTATCTTATATTACAGAAATTTATAATGAATATTTCAAAGGATACGGCTTTGATAGAAGCCTTACTTATGGAAGATCTACCAGATTGTTCCGAACAGATGTGGAATTCTCTGATGAGGAAAATATTTTGGAAGACAAACTACCCTCAATTACCAATTTTGATAAAAACTTTGAGGCCGCGTTAGAAGAATATATTCCCAGCCAATCTGGACCTAATACAAAATTATCAAAAATCCAAAGTTAAAATACCATCACTCATTTTATAACACTAAAAACATATATATTGTTTTCACAAAACAAAATCAGCAATGGGTTTTATAGGATAAAGCGTTTATGCTACACAGTAACAGTATTACGTACACAAATAGAGTCACCGACAATCATGTACAGAGATCACGTCGCTGGACGAGAGGTATGACCCAATCAATTATTACACTCGCGTACAGATTGTGCAATGTGAAATGCAAAAAAGTTTAATGTCGGGTAAAGAAGTTACCGTTATTCTCGTTGCATTTTAATTTTCTTAGTGCAGCAGCTTTTTGACGATGAATAATGATGTTTTTCGATTGTCACTTTCCATAAATTACTTATAGTGAAATAAGGGAAACATATTAGTATTTTTCTAGTAAATATTTTGGGTCATGGTTTTTTATCTCATTCTTTATTTGAATGTTATGTATTTAAATTTAAGTTTTTTTTTTTTTTTTTTCCATTATAATTCTTTTTTAGCTTCACGCTGTATGCAGCTTAGAATAGGATAAACAAGGGAACCTAGTGTTAAGACAATCCGTTCTACATTTTTCCTCAAATTTTGGAGGCATTGCGTGTTGAGTGGCTGAACTCAGTGCTGCGGTTTGTCTCGATACCATAGCGAAGGAATAAAAATATTAAATAATTAAATTTTCTTGAGTGGAAATCGAACTCACAACCTGTTGCTCTTACAGTCAGACGCTTGCCTCCTGTACCACGACTGGCCCAAAAGTTTTTAATAGAATAAATTCTAAACCTCCATATTATACTGCCTACAACTAATAGTCTATTAGTCTTATTACCTATAAACTTTTTTAAAATAAATTATTTTTTATGATATAAATTTATTTTATTACAAAGTACAGTTAAGATATTGTTAAGAAATTATTAACTAATATTTTTTAACAAATAAAAAAATATAACTTACTTACTGTACTCTCAAATAAACATTGCTTATTATCTTGAAGGCTCTGCACAATATAATTTATATATGTGTATCTGAAGTAACAGTGTAAACAATACACATGTGATACTAGTCTACTAATCCATTTTATATGACCCATGATATATATTTAATATAATGTATGCATAATAAAATAAATCGTTAGAGAAAATGGGATGAAATCGGTTCAACAAAGCATATTTCTAATATTTACTAGACGGGGAAGAAACAACGTGAAAAGTACAGTACAGAGCCACAGCCTACATAAGGTGTGTGGTACGACGTTAAAATAACGTCGTTCAATTTGTTATTTAACAATCATTAATAGTAAATGGAAATTAAGTACGTCATAGCTGAACGTTTAATTTTATATATATATATTACATTATTGAATAATATTATAGCGATCACATAACTTTATTAAAATAAAATAAATAAATAGATCAGCTTCACGCTGTAACCAGCACACAGCAGGGTAGGCAGAGATAACCTCAATGACGCTCTTTGCCTCAATACCAGAGCGAAGAAACAGAAATATAAATTTAAATAAATATTTCCTTCTTTCGAGTGCGGATCGAACCCACAACCAGTCGCGTTTAAAGTCACACTTTATGCCCCTGTGCTACGACTGACCTCGTAATTATCAAGTGAAAGAAGTCCTGTCCTCACTGGATATATCAATTATAAACCTTCACTTATATTACTTTATTAACACTTTCAACTTAGGGCTATCACTTAAAACACTTAGCACTTTTAACTATCACTTAAATAACTTTTATTTAGAGCTTGTTCCGTGTACTTCAACGTTAGGAAGACTGCATTCTATTCTTTTTTTATTTTTTTCGAATGGACTTAACGCTTGACCGTTGACCGTAGACTTGGGCCCGTCTTGACAGCGTCACCGGGCGGGGAGGGGCGAGAGTAGCTCGCCCCTGAAGAAAAATTACAAGCTTTGATGGACGCTCGTGAGGTGTTGGCGATCGCAGGGGAATAACCCGCGTACGCTAATCAGGGGGGATTTTGACCGTTGGGCCCCGTCGCACCGAGGCGCGGACGTGCCGTGAGATAGGACTGGCCTCGCCGCCTCTTACGGCGGTATTGGGCGTTTGCGACAGTAATTGGATCGTCGGAATCCAGAAGGACGCTTCGCGGGCGTCGAAGAAGTTGGTGTCTGCTGGTGAGGAGCGTATTTACGGTTCTAAAATGAGTGGGTTTGGGTGGGAATCGTAGTATACGTACGTACGCTCGTAGTAGCGCTTGGCTAGGCGTTTGCAGAATTCCTTGAGCGATTCTAGCTCGAAATCTTTATCTCAGGTACGTTTGAAGATATCGAGTTTAAATTCAAACCATATACTCAGATTTACGACCCTAATGGTACCATTACCACATTCATAGGGTACTTCCGGTTGCCCTAGAATTATGAATTATGAAGTTGATGGCGCCCTAATCAAAGCAATAATCGATTAGGATCGTCACAGTACAACACGTGAGATTGCAGAGAAGCTTCATGTATCACATACATGCATTGGAAATTACTTAAAACAACTTGGCTATGTTTAACAACTCGATACTCCTCACGAATTGAAAGAAATGCATTTAACACAACGCATTAACAGCTGCGATTTGCTAAAGTAACGTAATGAAAATGATACATTTTTAAAACGACTGATAACTGGCGATGAAAAATTAATGGGTTGTATACCACAATATCAAGCGGAAAAGATCGTGGAGCAAGCCAGGCGAACCAACTCAAACAACTTTAAGAGCTGATATTCATCAAAAGAAGGTTTTGTAATCAGTTTGGTGGGATTACAAAGGAGTTGCCTACTTTGAACTCTTATTACCCAACCGAACGATCAATTCTGATGTCTGCATTGAACAACTAACGAAATTAAATAATGCAGTTAAAGAATAGCGGCCCGAATTGGAAAATCGAAACGGTATTGTATTCCATCATGACAAGGTCACGCACATCTTTGGCCACTCGGCAAAAATTATTGGAGCTTGGTTGGGATGTTTTGCCACATCCACCATATAGACCTGACCTTGCACCATCTGATTACTTTTTGTTTCGATATTTACAAGACTCCTTGAATGGTAAAAAAATCAATAGTGATGATGATGTCAATTCGTACCTGATTCAGTTTTTTGCTAATAAAAACCAGAAATTTTATAAACGTGGGATTATGATGCTGCCTGAAAGATAGCAAAAGGTCATTGATCAAAATGGGCAATACATTACAGAATAAAGTTATTTAGTTCCATGAAAAAATTGTCTTTCATTTTCTAAAAAAAATCCGCAATTACTTAGTTGCCAACCAATACTCTGGTTACATTCATAGAGTTCATAAGTTCACAGTTTAATAACACTTTCTATTAACTATTTCGATTTCTAAAAGTAATGTGATCTAATACCTAGATTTTTTTGTGAAATGAACGTTTTAGTTGTTTCGCGCCTAGGTTTCAAGCCCAGGTACAAGAAATTGAAAAATTGACTATTTACAAATAGAGCCTAGTAATGGCCCAGGGGTTTGATTCTGACTCAAGGAAATGAGATATGTATTTAATATTTTTATTTTCTCGCTCTGGTAACGAAGCAGAACGCAGCGTTGAACACATTCACTCAATACGCAATGCCTCCAGAAATCGAAAGTGGATTCTTTCTACCTTCCCGCATCATTCATGTATCCCGCACATAGCAAGGTAGGCAGTGGGATACTGAAAACCTAGTGTTAAAACACTGTTCACATTAATATACATCGTTCCCCTCGTTACCAAATTTAGTAAAATAACAATATTTCAGTGGTCCTACGTCACGACAGTTTCTTAATGGACGGTCAATAAATATTATTGATATTTATGTCATATTACAACTCCTTCCACTTTTCATTCACCTTGTAGCAAATATCATAATTTCGTTGTTTGAACTTAGTAATTTGCTTTTAAATAGAAACGGTTCAAGTATTCAGTAGAAAGCGCAAAGCAGAAATTACAAACGAAATAATAATTAATTGAAAATGCAATCAGTAGCAGGCTTCTCTTATCTTTCTATTGCCTCATTTCCAACGAGATGTTGAAGTAAATAATTTAGAAATATTATTCACGTAGTTAATATTTACGTCTACACAACTTTGTCTTGAGTTTGTTTTACTGAGTCTTTACAAAAAGCGGTCGTATTTCAGAGAAAAAAACTTTTTTTCATATTTTTATCTTACGACCAATGGAGAACTGAAGTTAACTTAGTAAAGTTTTTAACCAGATTAAACTTCTATTCAATTAATATATAGATTTTTATTTAATATTTTTATTTCATACACTAATTACAACTTTGTCACCATAAAGTTTTGCGGCATATAATTTTCTATTTAATTCTCAAACAGGCATTGATGTATAAATATCAATATTTTATTGGACCCCAACTGATAATCTTAATAAATTATTGAGCTTGTTTTTTTTTACTTCTATGCAGTCGGGTTTTTTGGTAATTTTAATGATTGTTTTTTATTGTGATAAAATGAAAATATAGCTAAAGATTAAAGATGACTGTCAATCTAACGCTAGCGTATATTGTAGTAAGGTTGTTCTAGAACAACCTTACTACAATATCAAAATACTAAACCTATTTGTTTTACTTGACACCGACTTCAAAATTATAAAATCTTTCTTTAATTAGTTTTGTTTAACAAAATTAAAGAACGTATTACTTTATGGTAATTTTTTTTTTTTTACTTTTCAATTTATTGTTTGAAGTCGCTTTTTTTTTTATTAAAAAAAAATTGTTTTACGATTTTAAGGGTAGACTTGAAACTTAATTAGGTATTTTTTTGTGCAACCAAACATTTTGGCATATCGACAAGAACATACATAAAAAATATTTGGACGAATTGGGAACCTCTTCCTTTTTTGAAGGCGTTTGATAATGAGAACATCCTCTTTCTTGAGTTGGTTGAAAAGAAATGAAACGATGAGGAATTTCACTTCTGACACCAATTTTAACAATGTTTTTCCTTGTAACTATTACAGTAGAATTATATTTTTTACCAAAAAGAAACAAATTTGTTGAAAATTATTCAACCGGATCCCATAACCAAAATCTAATCAAACTTTCACTAAACTATCCTTGAAGTGTATCCTTTCCCACAAAATAAAGAATAATCGAAATCGATTGGCGTGATATTAAGTTATTCATCCATTTGTCGCGCACATACCTAATGCAAATTTAAGTTTTTTTATTTTTATGGAAAAGACAAGGCAA
>DWLH01001911.1:0-11738 GCA_018249795.1 Heliconius telesiphe telesiphe | reverse complement strand
TAGTGGAGATTACCTTCATAAATCATAACAGTTAAGTTTAAGTCGTAATTAATTCAACACAGAAATAAAGACCGATTTGATCTTCAAAGAAATATTAAGTAAATACATAGATTCTTCGGTTCGTTTGAAATAAATCTACATAAAAATGCCTAAAAACAGCCTTTCTACATGTACTAACATATTTACCAATTGTACATTTAGCTAATAATATAAGTATGTAACTAATTTAAAAACTGTACTGGAGTTAATATGTAATCATTACAGTTATTTTATAAAGAATATTATGAATCCTTCAAATCAATAATTTAACATTTAAGGCTGTTTCTGAAAGAGTAAATTAAATTATTCACTGACATCAGCACATTTAACAGAGTTTTGGAATTATGATGAGACGTACATAACATAGGTAGAAAGAACATAATGTTACAAAAATATATATATATGTGTAAAAAATAATTAGCTTTATGTATATTTTATAGTGGAACCACATCAAGGTTGCCTATACAAAGGGTAGGTCTATCGTATTGGGACATAAGCATCGTAAGCGTGACGAATGGATTTCACAAAGCACCTGGGACCTTATTGCCAGTAGAAAGGAGGAATTACTTTGCTTTCAGTTCCGTCTTAAGGTTTTCTGCAAGATCATCTTGGATAAACTATCAAGAGCCACTGGAACCCCTTCTTCACAACGAACAGGCGGGCTTCCGCCCCAACCGTTCGTGCATAGACCAAATTAACAGCCTTCGCATTATACTCGAACAGGCATCAGAATGGCAGAGAGAGCTATACCTAACCTTTGTCGATTTCGAAAAAGCCTTTGACACGTTGAGGTGGTCTAGCTTATGGTCTCGCCTGTTCGCCATCGGTGTCCCGTCAAAAATCGTACATTTACTTCAGGCCTTATACAAGAATTGCTCTTGCAAAGTTTTGCACGATGGCTTTCTTTCCGAAGAGATAACTATGCACGCCGGTGTCCGGCAAGGTTGCCTCCTTTCACCTCTTCTCTTTTTGATTGCATTGGACGATGTTATGCGTAATGTGTGTAAAAAGGGGCGCCGTGGAATAGAATGGGGAATAAACGATGTCTTGGAAGACCTGGACTATGCTGATGACATATGCCTACTTAGCCATACTCGCGCCGATATGCAGTCAAAGCTTGAAGATCTTAAGTTAGAGGCATCTAAAATAGGGCTCAAAATTAACAGCCGGAAGACCCAAGAGATGAGATCTGGAGTGAAGAACTCAACACCACTGCAAATAGACACAGATAATGTGGAACAAGTTCCCAAATTCACATACCTCGGTAGCGTCGTGTCAGTAACAGGAAGTACAGAACAAGATATCTCTTCACGAATTGCTAAGGCCCGAGCGACTTTCGCGCAGCTACGACCCATCTGGCAGTCATGTAAATTAACCCGTAGAGTTAAACTCAGGATTTTTGGGTCTAATATAAAGTCAGTGCTGCTTTATGGGTACGAAATGTGGAAGGTGAGGAAGACTGTGTCGCACCAGCTTCAAGTTTTCGTTAACCGGTGTCTTCGCCAAATTCTTGGTGTCCACTGGCCGGAACAAATCTCGAATGCTGACCTTCGTGAACTTTGCCGAGAATCACCGATAGACCATCAAATCAAACGCCGCAAGTGGAGCTGGATTGGGCACACGCTGCGCCAAAGTCCGGACCATATCCCGAAACAAGCTATGGACTGGAATCCTCAAGGAAAGCGCAAACGTGGCCGTCCCAAGCAAACTTGGCGACGTTCAGTTTTAGACGAAGCGAAGAAGATTGGCAAGACATGAATCGAAATTAAACGAAAAGCTCAAGATCGTGCAATATGGCGAAACTCTGTGGATGCCCTCTGCCCCAACTTGGGGACATAGCGAAGAAATGGAAATATAAATTTAAGTAAATATTTCATCTCCTCGAGTGGGGATCGAACCCACAACCAGTCGGTTTTACAGTCACACTTTGTGCCACTGCGCCACGACTGGCCTCTATATAAAGAAGATATTTTATAAATATCAAATATCAACAATGGTCGTATTTTTTAAATAAAAAATTTCAAAAATTCTTATAGAAATTACGAAAATGTAGTAAAAAAAATCATATTAGAATATTACAGATTAAAGTAATAAAAAATCGTATTAGAAATCATTATAATTGTCAATCAATTCTGTTTATTAAATCAATAATCGTTAGAAGTTAAGCGGGCGAAGCCGCGGGCGGGCCACTAGTATAGAATATTTGTATAATTTGGTTTTAATTGAACAATATTTTTATTATTTGAGGTCAGTTGTGGCGCAGCGGCATTTAGTGTGACTGTAAAATCGACTGGTTGTGGTTTCGATTCCCACTCGAGGAGATGAAATATTTACTTAAATTTATATTTCCATTTCTTCGCTCTGGTGTCGAGGCAAAAGCGCGGCGTTGAGTTCTGCCACTCAACACGCAATGCCTCCAGAATTCGGCAGAAAGTGGGGAACGGAGTGTCTTAACACTAGGTTCCCTCTGTCTACCCTGCTGTGTGCGGGATACAGCGTGCAGCTGATTGATTGAATTGAACTATAAGATTAAGCGGACGAAGCCGCAGATGTGTAGCTAGTTTTATATAAATTTTTAAAGGCCGTTGTGATTCAGCATCAGAGCCTGACTGTGAACGTGATGGTTTTGAGTTTCATTTCCCATGTGGAAGAATGAATTGTTGTTTAAAAACGTTATATTGTTTCGTTTTGGCGATAAGACAAAGTGCGGTATTGAATTCTGTCACTTAAGTTGTAATAAATCGAAAATAAGGCGGCGGGTGGAGAACGAAGTGTCTTGACACTAGATACTCTCTGTGTGCGTTTATGAAGGATACAGCATGATGCAAAAAAAATGTTTTATTGTTGTATTGTAGAAGTTTTTTTTTTTTTGAGATTGAATGTGTGAGAATGTGCAGTGTTCTAGTACGCGTTAGTGATTTTTTTAAATTTTGTATGGAGAATACAATGCCTAAGCTATTGTTGTTGATGTTAAATATTCCATTAAGGGTTTTTTTTTAGTTATTTAAAGTAGAGTGTTTTAGTAGTATTATTATTCTTGCTCTTTTAAATGCATAACAAAAAAATATTCATTGATTATATTTAAAAATATATCTTTGCTTAGTAGCATTAGTTAGTCCTAATGCTTAAATTATATATTGTTTTTGATTCCAGGATATGCCGCTCGGTCTGATGGACGACATATACGAATTCGCCAGTAAATTCAGCGAGAGACTCGACGAGGTGGAGGACGTGCTGACTACTAACAGGATATGGGTGCAAAGAACTAAAGATGTCGGTGTGGTGACCGCTCAAGACTCCTTGAATTATGGGTTCAGGTGAGAAATTACTAGATTTTAGTCTTTTTTTTTCGGGTATTACAGTTTTCTGAAGGAATTAATATTGGAGAATCCTAAAGAATACTTGGATAGTTTGAAAATGTTCGGTATTTTATGAATACTATCAATTCTATATTGTTTAGTCTCATTTAAAGATCGAGTGAGCACGGACGGTGATGTGAGAGGTGCTACTCGCACGATGAGAGTAGAATAAAATGGATTGTTTTGATAAATTTTTTAATCGACAAAAATTGAGGGCGTCGTTGCGCAGTGGCACAAACGTGTGACTGTAAACGGGGGAATGAATTGTTATTTATTAATATACAAACAACAGGCGCGGGTTCGAGTAACATGTATTTATAAACTTAACATTAATTTTCCTTTCCAGCGGTGTTATGCTCCGCGGCTCAGGCATTAAATGGGATCTCCGCAAGAGTCAGCCGTACGATGCATATCATTTGGTTGACTTCGATGTTCCTATAGGAACTAACGGTGATTGTTATGATAGGTTAGTAGTATATCTCTATTTATTACGTTTTTGTTTGTTTGTATAAGAAAAACTTTTTTTTGGTTTTAGCTTTTTTTTTTGTTTTTGTGTGATGTAATTTGTTAGATTTTTTTTTGGGATGTTTAAGTGTGAAATGTAAAAAGAGAACATATTCATTTTTTTTTCAATATTTTCCTGAGTGGAAGTCGAACCCATAACTGTTGCGTTTACAGCCACTTGTTAAATATCTTTAGAATAATTTGATTTTTAAATTAAATCTTTTTAATGATTTAAAGGGTTAACCTAAATATTTTTAACATATTTAAAGTGTTATAGAAAACAAATAACTTTTTTGTTAAAAAATATATAAATTTTGAATGATTCTTAGCGTCTAAGAAGGGAGGCGCGGGTCCAATTTTAATACATTTTCTAATAAAAAACTAACTTTATTTAAAGTTTAAAACCTTTACATTTATTGACTTCGTATTTACATTAACTATTTGTTTTTATTTCTCAGATATCTTATCCGTGTAGAGGAAATGCGTCAATCACTACGTATAATAGATCAGTGTTTGAACCAAATGCCTTCCGGAGAGGTTAAAACTGATGACGCTAAGCTCACGCCGCCTTCTAGAGAAGAAATGAAGGTAACTGGTGCAAAATAGTTAGTAGATTTGTTTGTTTGTTAAGTCTTTTTGTTCTTCGCGTTCCATACGAATTGGAGACGTTGCGGTTTTAATGGTGGAAATAAAAAAATAACTACAATATATTAGAATGAAGTGGGTTCGATTCCCTAATGAAATTTAAAAAAATAAAAAAAAGAATTGGTTCATATAAAATTGGAATGATTAAATGTGATAAAACTATCTGGTCTAACATTAGGTTTAACTTACAGCTTAATAAAAAAAAAAATTAAACAAGTTTATATATTTAACTTTTAAAGAAGTTAATATATTTAATTTTTATATTCATGGGGTTTAACTTACAACTTAATAAAAAAAAAGTTAAACAAGTCAATATATTTAATACAATAACCTAATTTGTTTACGCTGTTTTCTTCGCAGACGTCAATGGAAGCCCTCATCCATCACTTCAAGTTGTTCACACAAGGCTATGCTGTCCCTCCCGGCACTACATACACCGCAGTGGAGGCCCCCAAGGGCGAATTCGGAGTCTACCTAGTGTCCGACGGCGGTTCTAAGCCTTATAGGTATGTGGGTTTGATTTTATTTGGTAATAAGAAATTTTTAAAAAAATCTAAAAAATTCAACTGAAGTGGGGAACTCAGTGTCTTAAAACTAGGTTCCCTCTGTTTAACCAGCTCTGAGCAGGGCGCAAGGTAAAGCTCTAAAAAAATATTTAAAAAAAAGAATAAAAGCAAACAATGTCTACATTGTATTTATTTAAAGTAAATTCTGTATTAATCAAAAACATATTTTTTATAGTAAATTATTTGTTATTTAATTAGAAACATATTGAAAAAATATTTTCTATTCCAGATGCAAAATAAAGGCGCCTGGTTTCGCCCATCTCGCGGCATTAGAGAAAATAGGCAAGAACTCGATGTTAGCGGACATCGTGGCCATTATAGGTACTCTAGACGTTGTGTTCGGAGAAATCGATCGATAGACAAACATACATATCGTTGAATATATATTTTATAGTGTATTGGGAGTATCGAAAACGTAACTGTCATAAAAAATATTGTTATTATATAGAAAAATCTATCTTAATAAAATATCCGTTAAATCTTCAGGTTTCAAATGTATGTGTATATAGTAATAATAATATTCTTTATTGGTTTATAAAAAAATTAAAAACAAGCAAAGAAATGTACCGCAGGCTACCTTATTTCTAAAACTTCGATCTCTTCCAAACTAGTTTATCCCTTACAGTATATGTAAAAGATAGAAAAAATAACAATAACTACTAATACAGTTTTTTTTGTCGTTATTTACTCGTACATTTTTATACTATTGGAAAATGTAAAAATAATACAATATCGACCTTTATTTCATTTTATATATTACAGATTAAAAATCAATTTATAAATTTGTAAAAACCATCTGATAATATATGTATACTCAGTTTTTAACTATGTATCATATTCTGTCTTTAATAAATTAAACTTAATACTATTGAAATATTAAATGAGGTATTGAGTTATTTTAACTTTTGATCGCATGAAACAAAAACATCATTTTTATAATATTTTTTTCTAGTTTTGCTTAATATTGTAGAGATTTTGACAAAATAATAGTTAGTTAATACAAAATGTATGAAAACACTCCGATTGTACACTTAGAATATTGTACATTTTAAGTTAAGCAAATAAATTATGTGAAATTGCAAAGAATTTTCTTTATATTATTCCCATATAATTCTTTAATCTGAAATCTATATAAAAAAAAAATATATTTATATCAGTCATTCAATGAAAAATGTTTTAATTTCAAGAAAATATAAATATTTAATTTATCATTCTTCATGTATCATTCTTCACCACATAAATACTATACGGTACGCAGGACGGTCTTGCAGTTATGGTCGCCCTGAAGTTAGTTGTAGACTGCGCAAATTTGATTTTTCTTACTTTCCTCTCGAGCGCGAATGAATAATGCACAAACGATCAGAAAACCTAACTTCCAGGCGGCCACAACTCGCCGACCATAGTGTAGTTGACATTTAAGAATTATTTTATGTAGAAATATTTAATATTATCATTTTCGCGTTCTGGTAAAATGCACGGCGTTGAGTTTCGCCATTCGCAACACGCAACGCCTTGATTCGACGTAAAGTGGGGAAATTTCCTAATGGGAACAGAATGTCTTAACACTAAGTTCCCAGGCTTCCTCTGCCTACCGTGAAATGTATGGGATAAATATTTAAATACATGAAAAGTTTTGTTTCAATGTGAAAAAATAAAAATAAGTATAAATAAAACACACATAGAGCAGAATTCATATATAAGTATATTGTAATATAACACATAACATATAAACATATCGCTACTTCACTCGCCGCTGTTGTCGCGCGCGGTATATATCGTTCAGCGGCGGAGGAGCCCCCGTCGAGTCCGAGTCCGAGTCGTCAGCGCGACGACGTCGAGACTGTAAGAAAAGAAAAAAAACATTAAGCTTCATGCTCCAACCTAGTGCAAGACGTTTCGGTGTTGAGCGACGTTTTGGTAACAAGCGAGGGATGAATAATATTAATAATTCATTCCACCAAGTGGGGATGTAACTCGCAACACTCGCGTTTAGTCACACGCTTGTGACCCTGCGCCACGGCGGCCCAAGAAATGACAAAATATAAAGAAAATATAATAAATAGACTATATGCATATTAAAACACAAAATATTCTTTAACAAAATAGACTTTTATAAGTACTCCTGATTCATCGAACGAACATAAAGCTAACAATAACTTGGAAACAAGTTATTTTGTATAGGGAGAGCGAAATTGTTAAGATTACTACCGTAAAACCACTAACCCATTCCTGCAAGTCAGACAATCTTTTATAAGAATGTATATAGTTAAAATATTTATATGAATTCTTTAAATTACAATACAAAATTCGAAACGAGCCTTTTCTGTACGTTGGAGAAGGAAAATGTGACAAAACCTTGATAATCAGAAAAAAAAACAAACAAAAACTACTTTAAACAATCAATATTACTCATATCATATTACAAACTGATGAAAATCTTTTAACAGAAAAAGGAAGAATAATAAATGTAAAATGTAAAATAGAGTAAATTTACTCACCATCACTACAGATGAAATACAATCGAATCCTTTCTGCGATCAGAGTGCAGGGAAAGGAGAGACGAAGAATTATTAATATAGTATAGACTTACATTTAAATAACATCTATACTAATATCATAAAGCTGAAGATTATGTTTGAACGCGCTAATCTCGGGAACTACTGGTTCAACTTTTTTTACAGAAGACGTAAAGACAACAAATAAAGAATCAACGAAACAATATCTTTTACAAAAAAGAACATCACAACACAACATAAATCAACATAAAGTAACATTTTCAACAGGTATAAAACAACATTAAAATTGAATCTAAGCTTCTTTTATCATAAAAAAGAAATATAAAAGCGAAGAATTACACAACATCGAAATACAACAATATGTTTTTTAATTTTACAACAAAGATAACTAAATCATCACAACAATATCCTGCTGATATTATAAATATGAAAGTTTCTGAGGATGTATGTATGTTTCACTTTCATGCAAAAACTACTGAACTGATTCAGATGCAGCTTTACAGTAGAATAGCTTGCACATCAGAATTTGGCTACAATATAACAATAAATTTAAATAGGCGAAGTCGCAGGTAGATCGTACGTATTATCTAAATACAATATGAGTCAGTACAAAATTATAAAATTTTGATATTACAAAAAAAGCAATTCTTCTTCTGCATATAATAAAAGGAAACAACTACACATCAAAAAGAAAAAAACACAAGATGCTACAACTAGAAAAAAATAAGAGATCATTATGTCGCATTGGGGCAGTGTTGTGTTGTGGGTTTCATATACATTCGAAGAAAAACATATTTTCATTTCCCCGTTGTTTTAAAATAAAGTGCGGCGTTGAGTTCATCTTAACGACAATTAAATTATTCTGCCAAACTCTAAATGAAATGCAAGCAAATATTTTTAACTAACAAAATGTACAAACCAGGTGTCAATAGTGACTAAGATAAAAAAAATGTAATAGAAAACAATGAACATAAAAATAGAAAACAGTCACTAACCTTAGCATGTATAGAGGAGAGTCCATCATCATCTACCAGCCAATGAACTGATCTGGCTAAGTCGAATAGTTTTGTATCGCAGCCGTTTTCCGGTGTGGGCGCTGGAGCTGGAAACAAAATGAAATCTCCGTGGTTATGGTTACAGATTATTAATAATGATTTGTTAATCTCCTACAGGAGAAAAAAAATGGAAAAATGTATTTTTAAGTTAACATTCAGTCATTCAGCACGCTTAACAGTAAAGCAGGTCGGTATAGGACACGGGTTCAAATCATGACCTGTCCATGTAGTCTTTAACCAGCGGACGATCAAGAGGCCTCTAACGACACCTCATTTGTCTAATTATGATAACTAGTTAAGAACTTATGAGAGAACAGATGAACATCTATAGTCACATACATACATATAGGTCAAACTCATAACCCTCCTTTTTTGCTTCGCCGTAGTCGGGTAAAAATAGTGATATAACTCGATCTAGAGACACAGATCGACACAGGTTGATGGATACAGGTTTGCCCGAAATGTTTACTCTCAATTTACAACCAAAAAATAAAATAAAAATATAAAACACTAACGTTAATTAAGCAAGGCGAGGCACCAAAGATTGTGATAAAAGAAATATTAAAAAATAAAACTACTCACGTTTATCAGGCAAACATATTCTATTAAACAGCGACATAAGTCTGTCCACGGCCACGAATGGACCCCTGAAGGAGGACGGCGGCGGCATGAGGGTGCAGAGCTGGGCCGCTCGGGACGGCATCGGGAATGCACCACCTGGGAACAAAACGAGGGTACAACTTAGGGACGCTCAATAACTTTAATTTTACTTTGTTTTTTTTTTCATTTTGTATGAAATAGTTTATTGTTTATTGAGTTTTTTGCAATTTTTTTTTTTTTAAATTTTTTAATATATTCAAGTACGTGATGTTATTATAAATATCATACACGATACATGACATTTCAAAAAAGTGAGTAAAGTCACTAGAAACTGTCCGCATATCCCTTAAAAAATATTTAATATAGGAAAATACTTCCCCATTAGGAGTAAGTATTAAATTTAAATTACTTTCATTTCCCTACTCTGATAGACAAAGCGCAGCGTTGAGTTCCGCCTCTCAACACGCAACTTCTCGAAGTTTGAGTCTATACTTAGTGAACAGAGAGTGTCTTGAAAATAGGTTTCCTCTGCCTATTCTGCTATATGCGGTATACAGCGTGAAGCTGATCATGATAATTTATATCTATAATAAAAACTACTTGTTTGTAGTAGATTAAATGTTTTTACCGGGTATTGGATGTTCCCCGGGTAGCGGATTCGACTTGGGCTTGTATGGTATCATTTGATTTGTGTCAGGACGAGCTATATCTTTGTTAGGATCGTTGTCTCTGAAAAAAAAATAAGACTTACAAAAAGCGTTTTTTTTTTTTTGGAAAGTTTTAACTTTTTGTCGGTTTGGATAACTAACACTTTCTTAAAATTATTTTATTCAAATCAAACAAATATGTTTTATATTTAACACAAAAATTATATTATATTTTTCAAAGATAAATATAATTAATAGGTGAATATAATGAGGTTGTCATAGCGCAGTGGCATAAGCGCCCAACTGAAAACGCGACGGTTGTGGGTTTGACTGCCCTGTCATAATGAAATATTTAATATTTTCCTTTCCTCGCTAGTAACGACGCATAGCAACAGGCAATGCCTCAAGCATTCACCGGAAGGTGGGGAATAGAAGTATTTAAACACAAGGTTCCCTCTGTATACCCTGATATATGCGGGATACAGCATGAAGTAAAAAAAGATAATAAATATTATAAAGATTTAAATATGATCAAGATTTGAACCTACTTCTGTCCCAATATAACAGCAGCTAATTCTGGAGAGATCCCCGCTAGAGGGCCTCCTAAAGCCCATGACTTGTTTGACATGGACGCTACCTAAAATATATGAAAAAAGAGATTAAAATAAACATTTGTATAATTTTTACATTTTTAAAGTATAATGCTTTAGAAACGTTAATTATATTATACTTTAAATACTTTTTTAGAAAACTTATTAAATTTGATTTAATAAGTTGTAACCGCACGTATAATTATTTCGACGTAGCTTGATAAGAACGTATGGCTTAGTGGCCATAGCGCTCGATCGGTTTCCAAAAGGCGCGGGTTCATATCCCGCTAAGTTAAAATTTATATACGTTTTCTAAAAAAAGTAAACATTTTTGATATTTGTTATATTTTGTGATGTAAATGAAAAACATAAGTGATATATTATTTTGTAATATACAATTACTATTTTTTATTTAAATTATTCACTGCTCGTATTGACCTACATAACCTTTATCTAATTTGTATAAAAAATCTATTTTTAACAAAAAAAAATACTTTAGTGAAACGGTAATGAATTATTTTACGTTCAAAAATTGAAGCTTCTAAATTCTTATTTTGTAAAAAAATATTTGAATTAGAGACAATGTCAATTTTTTTTTATTACAAATCCAACCAAAACAAAAAATCAAACATGTATTTACCTCGGTATAACCAATGGATTTCAATTCCGCGATACTACACGGATATAGATCTAGGAATTTGTATCTATCTACCAGTTGAGCTGTTTCTTTGCCTTCGAATTCTTTTATCTATAATAAAAATAGTTTTTTTAAAGTTTAGTTACATGGAACTGTTAGTTAAAGTTATTTCTTATGAAAATGTACATAATAATTACATACAAATCATAATACTTGATAAAATAACAAAAAAAAATAATTACAAAATGAATGTGAAAAAAAGTACATTTTTTTTTTATAAATTAATGAATTAACAAACTAAAGCGAAACTAATATATATATTTATAGAAAAATTACTATTCTCTTAAGTAATTCATAAAGAAATAAAACAGACAGATTTATATAATACAATAAATAAATATATTTTTACATAAATTAACTAATTGATTCACCTTTTCCAAAACAGCCTGTCTACGTTTCTCCACTTTAACAATACTAACTAAATCCCCGATATTGGATTCGAACTCGAGAAACCTGTTCCAAATGTCCACTGAGCTCTCTGGCTTTAGACTGCCAGAAGAGAGGACTCTCTCGAATAGCA
>DWLH01001910.1:0-11740 GCA_018249795.1 Heliconius telesiphe telesiphe | reverse complement strand
AAAATATTTACTAAAGACAATATTAACATTCCACATGGAAATCGAAAGTTTCAACCAATTACACAAAACTGTTGAGGCTAATTTGTCAAAGAAAATGTTTTAATTTTTATTTAATAACCTATTGAAGTAAACACAAACACTAAATGTAAAGGGAAGTTTGGCATAATACAAAAGTGAAAACTGCATTTTAATATCGGTTAGATCGTTTCTGCACTAGAGACAAAAAATTTAACACCGTTGTTTTGGATTCTATTACAAGGATGAATGCTCCCAATTATGTATTTTGTCATATGTCTCCTATGAAAGGGATCAGTTACAATTTTATCATAATTATATATATAAAAATAGTTAATTTTTATTCAGGAAATAAATTTATTTATTTTATTTATTTAAAAGTATGTATATGTACACATATTAATTTATTTACATTCTTTATGTTTTTTATTTTAGATAGTGACAACACAACGAAGTTCTTTATAACGGGTGATAAGAAGATTCTGTTGCAAGATGGTATGAACACTTTATTATATTTTTTCTAGTATTATTTATTTAAAAAGTAAAGAAAGTAAATATTTACATCACCATCAATATTTATAGATCATAAAATTGGATGCTGTCTCTTATGTACAATGCAAAATGCAAACATTTATAAATTAGGACTTATAACTTGGACTTCTTGTGAAAAAAGTAATAACAATCAGTTCTAGTATAGTAATATTATTTTAAACTAGCAACCTAAACACGGCTTTGTCCAACTTTTTGTTATATTTTCGCCAAGTTATACAAAATGCTTACATAAATTGTAGTCTATGTGCTATTCTGATGTATAAGCTACAATAATGTAATGTTTTATTTAAATCCATTCCACAGTAATTGCGTGAAAGTTGAACAAACACCCATATTCATACACCTTTATAATATTAGTAGTATAGCATATTTTTTTTATTATATATTTTAAATATATATTAAATATATTATAACTTTGATTTATTTCTTCAGGTAAATCAATAAATCTCATGCAAGAAGGCGAGGAACCCACTTTATTAACTTTACGTAAGTTTTATACCAAATAATATTTATATATAGTTAGTTAGTTTCACGCTGTATCTCGCATATGGCAAAGGGAACCTAGAGATACGCCGCTCAAGCTTCTTGTTGAGTTGCGGAACTCAACGCCGCGCTTTATTAGAGCGATTGGTTGAAAATATTAAAATGGGGATGAAACCCCCATGAGTGGGAATCGAACCTACGACCATTGTTATAAAATATAAAAATAAATAAATAATACAATAGTTAAAAAGATAGTCTTGATATAACTTTTTTACAGATAATATAGAAGGCAACATAAAAAGTGATGGTACAATACTAGACAACGTATCTGCCGACCATTTGAGCGATCAACAGGTAAATAATAAATAAATAAATATTTTAATAAAAACTAAAAGACTTGTTACACTGCTCTTATTTTAATGACCTATAAAAGTTCTCAAGAGGCCTTCGTATCGTGGTGGCACAGCTTGTGACCGTAAACGAGAAGGCTGTGGGTTCGATTCCCACTCGGGGCATTTAATTATTTTCATTTTGCCCTGGTAAGAAGTTAAAGCATGGCGTAGGTTCCGCCACTCAATCATAGTAATTAAAATACTATTATTGATGATAATTAAAATGTTATATCCAAAATTTAAGAAATTCCGTTACTACCCACGCATCGCCGAATTTTCGAGACATTGTTAATTGAAAAGCAGAACCCAATGCCGCACTCTGTCTAGGCACCAGAGCGAGGAAGTGAAAATAATTGCATTTCTTCCAGGTTAATAATAACATATTACTTTGCTTTCTAGACAAGTAACGCAATACAGTTAGTACCAGTGGAACTACCAGACGGCTCCAGCGGATGGGTAGCTTTAAACTCGTAATTTTATTTAATTTTATGTATTTAAATATGTACACAAAGTTTCATCATAATGGGGCCAGCCGTTTAAGAGGTTTAAGCTGTGACAATTGTACTGTAATGTATTTCTTTGTTAATAAAGTATTAAACTTTTATCCTAGATTATGTAATTCTTAGGACTTAAATCAAATTTTGCTTAAATAAAATAAAACAGTTGTAAAAAGTCGTTCTAGAATATTCTTTTTATATGTTATAAATTATAAGACATCTCTCATTATTAATAAATAAAAAAAATATACGTTTTTCAACTTATATTATTTATTCAGTTTAAAATTTCCTTCTTTTTACAAACTGTATTATAAGTTTTGTATATACCATATACATATATGTTATAAGTATTTGTAAATTGTATTGTAAATACATTTTATAAATTGAAAATGTGTTTTATTTTTTAAAATTGTACTAGTTACGATTTATACTAATTTTTTAAACCTGACCAATTTGTTTATTTGAAGTCACTAATCTCAGAAATTATCAAACTTGAAAAAACTTTTTTTATAATAGATGACGTTAATCTTTTAAGATTAACGTCATCTATTATAAAAAAAAATTATTAAATCAGCTTCACGCTCTATCCCGCATGCAGCAGGGTATAGCAGTGCAGAGGGAACCTAATGTTAAGACACCCCGTTCCCCAATTTCCGCCGTATTCAGGAGGCATTGCGTGTTGAGTGGCGGAACCCAACATCGGTCTGTCTCGATGAAAATATAATTTTTAATAAATATTTCATTTCCTCGGAAAGAGATCTAAACTACAACCAGTCGATTTTACACACTTTGTCTCTGCACCACGACTGGCCTCTCACTTTATAACCGTTTCTCTTTATAAAGATCGTTTTGATGGAAATTGTACCCAGGGACTGAGTAACCTCGTCCACTTAGAATGTGACATCCATATTAAGATTACTCCCATTTTATAACCAATAAGTAATTAATGAGGTCTGCCCGTACAAACAAACTTTTTCATGTGCTTACTTTTTTTTATAAGACTAAATGTGAAGAGAGATTCTTAAACCTTTACATACAAAATAAAAAAATACAAAATTAAAATTGCTTAAAAAGAAACAAAAAGTATAAGCATGTATCTCTTAATTACAAATATTTAAAATACTTTGAGGTAGATAAGTAAGTATAAAAATAAAACAAAAAGAAAATTCCATTATTTTATTTTAACATTGTAAAAAATATAAATAGTGAGTGCTAAAAGCAAAGTGTTTCCTCACAACATACACCAAATAAAAAATGAACAAAATCTAGTATTAAGACTAAAGTTAAAACATTTTTTTATATTTAAAAAGAAGAATATTATTGTATTTAAAAACGTATTTTTTGTTATTAAAACCTGAACTTGCGCCCCTCGAAAACCCTCCTAGCTCTCACTAAGCCATGTTATTTGAAGCTACATTGTAAAATATTGCTGATATAGTTATTCCATACTAAAGATAGAAAAAAATTAAAATACGTATAACAAATTTTACGTTAGACCTTCCAATAAACAGTTATTCAAATCTCGCTTTTTTCAATTTTTCATACATTTGTTTCAGTTGATTTTTATTGAGAATGCAATTTATTTTACATTTCTAAAATTCTTAGTGTGGTAATAATAGTAATAGACATGTTAACATTTGAAATATTTTTTTTTTATGAAATTTAATTTTTTTCAGTATCATCATGATTCAAAGTGATAGTAACAACTATAAAAATAATAATGATCAATAAATATAATTATTTATTTCATTTACAGATAAATTTCACCTATCTTTTTTTCTAATATATACCAAAAATATGAATTTTAAAACATTTTAAATAAAAATAAACAAAAACTATATATTTATAAAGTTCTACGTGTAAACATAAAAAAACCATTAAATAAATCTATAAAAATTTACATAAATTATGAAAAAAAGCATATTCTTTGTCGCTAGTGTGGCATATTTTACTCGCAGCAAAAATAGTAAATCCAATATTAATAAAAAGAAAATATTTATATAATTTTGTAAAGATTAAAAATATGAAAAAAAAAAAAACATTATATGTTTATTATTTCTCCCTCGTAACATTGCCGACACTGTGAAAAAATGACTAAATCAAAATGTACTAAAAACTCATTAACAAAAAAAAATGTACTAAAATTTTTTTTCATTTAATAATATATTTTTTCCTCTCAACTAAAATAACTATTTTTGTACGTCGCATCTCTCCCCAGTGCAAGTGTCCCCGTACTCCGCGCAAGGACGGTCTGACACCTTCAGCGCCTCCGCCTTGGCGCAGAATTGAATCACACTACAAATGTATATATTTTATTGTGTATTAAAAAGTAAATATTCAATAAAAAAAGGTAAAATTGTTACTGGCACAACGACTATGACTTTGAACTTGGTTGTGAGTTCGATCCCACTTAGAGGAATGAATTATTTAATATTTTCATTTCCATCCCTATGTTATTCAAAAAATCTAAAAAGGTTAATAAAATTAAAACGTAGAAAGAAATATTAAATATGTTTTTACGTTTATATAACATTATGATTTCCCCGTTTGGGAATCGAACCTACAACAATCACATTTACAGTTAAATACCTCAAATGGCAATATTGTACACTAAATAATTGTAAATTTTACCCATAATCCCCTTTCTCCATCCATTTTTCGTCTATTTTGTTCAATTGGTCATATTTTCCTTTCGGCAGACCGCATATTAAGTCTGCTTTCACTGTACGTAATGCTATTATGGGGGCTGGTATGAAACCTGGAAACAAAAAAGAAACTATATAAATAAAGGGTGTAAAGTTGGCCCTTGAATTGATTGGTTATCGAATAAAAATAATTGACTTAAATTGTTAGCCTTTTTTCTTAAGCTGTTTTCGAGAGATTAACAAATTTTGCATTAACGGTAAAATAAATTTAATTATATTTTGAAATTAATAAGTGAATGTAATTATTTGCAATATTATAATTATATGGAAAAAATGTTATAAAAAATATAAAAAAGCAAAATACTAAGCCGCCCGAACAGGGACTTGAACCCTGGACCCTTGGATTAAAAGTCCAATGCTCTACCGACTGAGCTATCCGGGCTATAAGAGACATTGTGAAATAGTTTACCAGTTTTTATTTTTAGAATATTACATTTATGTATAGATGATGATAGATGACAATAGAAAAAAATGTATTTTTTCTATTGTCATCTATTTAGAGCAGAATATTCAAAATAAATTTAGTCTAACATAATCAATTTATGAATTAGAAATGATCAATTAATTTTTAAAAATATCTTGTTAAAATTTTAAAATATAACATTTTTTACGACTATACTAATAACTATTAAAAATATATATTACTTTAGTTCTGTAATACATATTTTTTTTTTTTATTATTACAAACTGCTTTCTAATAAAAACAGTTGTGTCCCTTCCTTTAACTGTCTTTCTACATTTTTTTTTTTCAAATATTTCACCATATTCATATATTCTCAACAATTTATTTATTGTTCAAGTAAAAAAAAAAAGATGCCGCCACTAGTATCATAATATTAGTAATTGTGGCGTTCTGAGAGCAAGGAATGAACATATTAAATAATATTTCATTCACCCGAGTGGTAATCGAATCCACAACCGTTGCGTTTACAGTCGCACTCTTGTGCCGCTACGCCACGACTACCTCATATTTATATAAAAGTTTATGTATTCTATACCTTGTAGTCCAGCTTCGAATCCAAGTGTGGGTATACAATTCCTTTCACCCAATAATTTTCGGTAATTTAAATCACCTTTAAACAATACGGCTATTGCAAATTGCAATTTTCTGTATAGAGGAAAATCATATTTCTTCATATCCTTAAAAACGTTTGGGGATGTCCAATAATCGTCACACTGAAAAAACAATTGTAATAATTAATTATGGCTGGTCGTGGCGCAGGGGCACAAAGTGTGACTGTAAAATCGACTGGTTGTGCCTTCAGAATTCGGCAAAAAGTGGGGAACGGAGTGTCTTAACACTAGGTTCCCTCTGCCTACCTTGCTGTGTGCGGGATACAGCGTGATTGTTAAAAAATCCTATTTTATTATTTAATTTTGAGCTTATTAATTAAAAAGAATAAAAATCAGCTTCGCGCTGTATCCCGCATACAGCAGGGTAGCCAGAGGGAACCTGGCGTTAAGGTACTCCGTTCTCAACTATCTGCCGAATTTTTCGAGGCATTGCCTCTTGACTGACGGAACTAATATTTTTATTTCATATTTGAATATTTAAATTTCTTCACTCTTAAAGCGAAGAGCTTTAAGAGTGAAGAATTCAAATTAAAATATTAAGAAATAAAAATATATTAAAAAATATAAATCACTCAAAATTTATTCATTGGTCAAGTTAAATTTTAAAAAAATACCACCAACATAAAAAAACCAAAAGAAATATTAAATAGAAACCATAATAACCGTAATAAAAACACAAAGTTCTTTACCATAACTACAATATTACCATCGCTATAATAGAAGAAGTAATAATAATAATACATAGAGAATCAATTGACACAAACAAATAGCCAATTTTTTTACATAAATATATTTGTAATCGTATTCACGTAAAAAATATAGTCCCTTACCATAATTACAAAAGTACCATCTCCTAAATATTTTATCCATTCTTCACCTAGTCTCTTTAGATTCTCGGAATTAACTTTTTTTGGTAATTCTGGCTCTGATTCTGGTGCTTCACCTTCAGCTGGTTCTACAATATAATTGTAAATAAAATATGAGAATAATAAAAAATATAATTATTTTATTATTAAGCAATTATAATATAAACAAAAATATATTATTTTCATATATTTTATTTATCTTGCTAAATTTATTTTATATTTAAATTTAGAAATAAAAAATTTTTTAATAAAAAATTATAATTTTTATCTAAACGATATTTTTATTTAATGATATTTTTATGTTTAAGATCTCGGATCTCTGGATAGAAAGCAATATATTTAACCTGGTTTCGGGTCCGGCGGTAATTCAACACTATAGGTTGCTTGAGCACACGCTTCTATTACATATCTGAAAGTATTACAATAATTAATTATAATTAAAAAAAAAAAAAAAAACAGCTTCACGCTGTATCCCGCACATAGCAGTAGGCAGAATGAATTTAGAGTGTTTACTCTCCGTTCCCTATATTCCACCGAATACCGGTGACATTGCGTTCTTCACTCCGGTGTCGAGGCAAAGCTCGGCGTTGAGTTCCTCCCCTCAGCACGCAATACCTCCAAAATACGGCGGAAACTCATAACATTAGGTTCCCTCTGCCTACCCTGATGTTTGCGGGATACATTAAATATTAATTTTAATTTAATTAAATACTCACTTAAAATCTTTTGGAGTGACGTCAGAAACGAACCAAGGTATTTTTTTAACATGGAATCGCACCTTAAAACGAAAATATTTTCATATTATTAAAAGGCGAAAAAATATAATGTAATAAAAAATAGTATAAAAATTATATTAATATAATACAAATGAAATGTACTTAGTAGGATTTGAACCCGTATTTCAGAATTTACTTAAGCTGTACTTTTATAAACTGTTTTTTTTATAAGTAAGTTCGATACAGCATACAGCACGGTCAACGCGTTGTGTTGTGGAGCTCTCTAAAGTTAGCTGTAAATCGCTGTGAACATGCTGTTTTAGATTCTTTTTTGTTAATTTCTTTCCAACAATGAATTGCATTGCCCAAAAGTTCAGAAAGCCTAACTTCAGGAAAGTGGAGAATTAATGGGGAACGGAGTGTCTCAAGACTAGGTTCGCAGTGGCCCTCTGCCTACCCTGCTATATGCGGGGGTACAGCGTGAATCTAAAAAAAAATATTTTATATTTCTCTTATCATAAGACAAATAGAACCTGGTGTTGAGACACACACTGTTCTCCGTTATAAATAAAAAGCGGCGTTAAGTTCTGCCGTACAACACAAAATATTTCGAAATTAACTGAAAGTGGTTACACTTCATAACATATATAAAAATATATAATAATATTAATATTCACCTTTTGTACAATATTTTGAGCTATTAAATAATGAGCGAAACATAAATCGGAAAATAATTCGTAACCGGAATTATCACACACAATATCTGAAATAAAAAAAAACATAGTCAACTATTAAAAAATTGTTACGAAATATTAGCATTCGCATTCGAGAATATTCGTATATTGGTATTTGCATTTTCAAAGTTTATGCGAATGTAAATATTTATAAAATCATGAGGCCCTCGTGGCGCAGTGGCATAGCATCCGACTGTAAACTAGACGGTTGTGGGTTCGTGGATACTGTCAAGCACTACCAAGTAAAATTAGCTATCAGATACGAGGACTTTATAACTGGCTAAGATATTGTTTGTGTAACTTCTATTATTAATTAACATTCCCCGAGTAGAGTTTGAACCCGACACCATCGCATTAATAACATATCTCTCGATGTTTTTAATTATTTCAGTTAGTTCGTTTAGTTTATCTGTTTTTACTTTTTTGAATTTTGACCTACTAAAGTTAAATTTTAACTAACCAAACATAACACTCTTTGGTATTGTCATTTTAGCTGGACAAGGTTCGGGCTCTGTTTCTTTAATTTCCGCATCACCTTCCGTTTTCTCTGCACCTTCCATTTTTTCCGTTTTACTTTCTTCACTTTTTAATTCTTCTTTCTAAAAAAATATATATATTTCTTTTCTCTTATAGATGTAAGAAAATAAAAATTTTGTTAATCTATATAATAATCTAACGTACCAATTATTTAAAATATTATTTACTTAAATCTTTATCTATGCATATAATAAAATTGTAACCAATCGCTGTCTGTTCATGGAAAGCACATGAAAAATTATTACTATTATTCATATGCTTTACACAACAATTTTTTAAATTTTGAGCAGTTTAACTGGTTTAAATTCAGTATCCACTATTATATTTCGGTAAACTTCCATTAACATTTTAATGTTTATAAAAAATAGATTAATTTACTTTCCCACACAAGAAATCGTAGGCATAGCTACTAATTAAATAAATTAATCTACATTCACATATAATGATGTAATATAATAATAATAAAAACAATATTTACTTATACTGAAACTATTCTATAAATAACGTATATATCATATCATACTATCATACTCTATCTAATTAGCATAATATATAGAGAATTTATATATACAAAAAATATCACTATGACACAAAAATAGAAATTAAATGTACACAAATTAATAATATAAAATTGTTGACTTATTAACAATATATAAATAATAATTAATTTAAAAAAAACACCTGTACATTACAAAGGGGCATTCCCGCTAAAGTTGCTAATCTGTGACAACTGCATTTCGCTTTTAAACTTGTATTCTGTAATTATTATTTATTTTAAATAACGTGGGAAAAAAAGGACACAGCTTATTATTTTTTTTATTTATTGTATCTACAAAATTTTTTGAGGCCAGTCGTGGCGCAGGGGCACAAAGTGTGACTGTAAAACCGACTGGTTGTGTGTTCGATCCCCACTCGAGGAGATGAAATATTTATTTAAATTCATATTTCCATTTCTTCGCTCTGGTGTCGAGGCAAAGCGCGGCGTTTAGTTCTGCCACTCAATACGCAATGCCTCCAGAATCCGGCAGAAAGAGGGGAACGGAGTGTCTTAACACTAGGTTCCTTCTGTCTACCCTGCTGTGTGCGGGATTCAGCGTGAAGCAGATTTATTAACAAAATTTTTAAAGTGATTTGGTATTACTAGTAATTTATACTATATAATAAAACTGTAACTCATCCTTGTTTGTACACGAAATCATATGAGAAAATCTAGTATTGGGGGCATTTATCAAAGTAGGGAAATTATTTTTAATACGATAATTTTTATTAGGGATGTAAGGGAGGGCTATCAACCATTTCAGGCCCCCAACTATCAACCTCACCTGCACTTGGTACATCCTGGTAGACTACGGACGAGACTGGCGACCTAAACTGTGGCGGTATAACCAGACAAAAGCTAAAATTTAAAATTCCAATCCTGATATCGGGTAGCAACGCCATTAGCGAAAATATTTTAGACACTGCACTCACCAACCCGCATGCCAAGCGTGGTGACTAAGGCAATTTATCTATAATGCTATGATCAGCGACGAGCACACAAAAGGAGGCTCCCAGTTCCCGGTATTTGCATTATTCCTGGTACGGTACCCGCCATGGTAACGGTGCGAAGAGGGCGGGGCTAAGAATTTCCGGGTTACGTCAGGGTACCACAAACGACCACTGCATCTGGCAACTTTTAAGGAACGCTCTATGCGGCTGAATGAACACCTGGCAGAAATTGAAGTAGGGCTAAGTCATATTAACTGACAAATTGTGGGTATATCGGAAATCCGAAGACAGAGACCAGCGATAACACTAGACAGCTGTCACTTACTCTTCTTTAAAGAGGGACACCAACCATCCTAAGGTGGCGTCAGATTTATAATCCACAAATCACTCAAGAACAACGTCGTAGAGGCTGACACTATGTCGACAAGGGTACCTTGTCATAAGAATAACCGATAGGTATTGCTTATGACACCTTGACGACGAAGTCGATGCCATGTACGAAGACATAGCGAAAGCTATGTCTCGTACTAGCAAGTACCACACGGTTGTTATGGATAATTTCAATGCAAATGTCGAAAAGAGTTTAGTACCGTACAAGAATATGACGAATCAAGGGTAGGAGCATTCGGCTATGGGTGTACTATAGGGGGCAAATGCTGGTAAACTTCCTTGAGTCCCATGTACTATTCCTTATGATTTTTTTCTTCCAGGAGAAATCCTAAAGAAAGTGGACCTGGCAGAACTTCGATGGTGTCACTAAAAATTTTATTGGCTTAATTATGTCCAATAAGCGCCAAATATTCAGGGATGTTGCTGTGATTGACAGGGTGATCACCGTCGAGGCACCCTGAATATAAAAGTCAAAATAGAATGAGCGAGGCTGATGAAGTCGACTGTTGGACCAACTCTGCCCCTGCCTTGAGGCCGGCTGTGATGCTTTCCCGCTTGAGTTACAGTACTGATTCACCATGTTAGAAACCACGCAGGATATTGACGCCACTAGCAGTCTATTGTCATCCGAGAAGTGCGCCCAAAATATTTTCGACCAATGAGACCCTCGGACATCTTAAAACATCAATGTTGTGCAATGCAATGGCATTGCACGAAGAATCAGCATACTGAAGTGGAACTGGGCCGGCCATGACTCCAGCGTACTCACACGTGTCAGAGTGGAGAGGCAAGCGTAGTATAAGACGAGCTGCTGACATCGGAGGGTTGCGAGAAGCACAATACCGGGATAGTTGGGGCTCGATAATTTAGCAATGGACGGCGAAAGGCTGAGATTAATGTTATTAGATCATTTCAGATCCAGATGAGAAAATAATACATAATAATTTATTACTAATACATAATTAAATTTTTAAATTGTTTTTATTCCTATATTACTGTTTTTGTTTCATAATTTCTTTAAATAATATTTAAGTTGATAAAAGGAATAAAGACTGTATAGTTTGTTTGGTTTGGTTTGTTATTATAATTTTGGGCGTTAAGTTATAATAATGTTTTTTAAATACATATAATGTATTTAAAAAACATTATTTATAAAAAATAAATAAAAAGCAAAAGCAAGAAGATAATAAATTATTAATCATGTGATTACCTCAATAGCCTTAGCCATGTTTTCAGCTTTTGTTATAACTTGATCAAATATTTTGCCTGAATCGTCCACTAATACCTGCAG